>JAAGKR010002373.1:83951-95981 GCA_011419295.1 Clarias macrocephalus
TACTCCGATCAAAGAATGCAGGCGGCCTGTCAGTACCACGTATTATTAAAACTACAGCAGGGGGCGGAGCTTTTTCTTACAAAGCCCCAAAGTTATGGAATAGTCTTCCTATTAATGTTCGGGACTCAGACACAGTCTCAGTGTTTAAGTCTAGGCTAAAAACCTATTTATTTAGCCAAGCATTTTTGTAAATAGATTAACCTTAGGTAAAGGAGCAGATCTGGGGGACTCATGGACGTAGAGTATTCTGGTGAACTGGTATGTTTAGATGCTGTCCTCCCCACTCTCATTGATCACTCAGGTTTGATGACGGTGAGGTGATTGGTCGCTTTACATCTCGGGGAGCCCTCATGTCTGTGTTTCCTTCTGGCTCTCCCTTTTAGTTATGCTGTTATAGTTAGTCCTGCTTGCACTCTACACTAAATATACATTCACCTTATATACTATATGTCTGTGACCATAACTGTTATCTCTCCTTCTCTTCTGCTCTCTACCTCTCTCTCTCTCTTTCCCTCTCCCTGTCTCTCTGTAGAGTTACACATGTCGTTGGTAAGCTGCCAGTGATTTAGACCCCCTCTGTCCTCTGGACCTGTCTGACCTGCGCCGCTTCTGGTTGGAAAACTCGTCTCATGGATGCCCTGTGTGTTCTGTCTGGAATGACTGGAATTTCCTACAGTCTATATGAGTCTTCAACAACAAACTGGCCTCCATTTGAACTTAAACACATCTCCTATTATACTGAACTTCCTGTCGTCGTCGCCCTTGGCTCGCTCATCAGGGACAAGCTTATCATTTTGATTCGTACACATTGACATTTCATACAAACTTCCACAATTTCTTTAGATTGTGTAAAACTGCTTTGCGACAATGACTATTGTTAAAAGCACTGTAAAAAATAAAAGCTAACTGTCATTTGCTACAACAACTTTAGATGGTGCAGATCTTTTATTAATATGTGCAACCAATTAAACGTCAATGTACATATGCTAATTTTAGACCAATGTTCAGCATTTGATGATGTCAGCATGTAACTTTTTCCTCCTCTCTGTACTCCACAACATTGGTACTGTATATCTGATTGTGTCCCTGAGTGTTTAATCCAAACAAGGCTGTGGAAAACCTCAGTAAACTGAAGAGCACTAGAGATAACATTGGTTGCCACACTGTGTCATTTGGCTGCGATCTTTGTGTCTGTTCTCAGGATACACTTTTAATAATAGTATTCAAGCTTAGTGGAACTGTTGAATAAGGTTCATGGAGAGCAGATCTTGCTCAGGGCATTCTTCTCTTTGAATAGCTTTCTTGGGCTAGTTTTCTGATATGACAGCAAGCCACATCTGCTGACCAGCCCTTAAAGAGAAAAGTGAACAAAATTGGTTTGTTTTTTTAATTTTTTTCAGGTTGATCTGAGGTTCATGAGCCGTATCCTACACCAAAAGGCTTCAATACTACTGGTTAAAAAAGTTACCATGAGATAGACTTTTACACGAAGACTTGAAACCTACACCTGAAGAATACATGGTGAAAGCAAATGTTATGTCTAGTGCACTTGGGTCATAATGCACTTGGGTTTTCCTCAGGCTTAAATATTTGGATTACACTCTGAGCTACGTAGTCAGAGGTACCAACCTTGCGAGGGATAAAAGCCTGGAATGCAGAGAGCTAACCAAAAAAAAAAAAAAAGCTCAGTGCTAACAGCTGGAATGTATAAAATCATTCCAAAATAAATGTGTGTCCATAAGGTCTTTAGTTTGCTCCATGTCAGATGTTACCCATAGTAGACCATGTGCACATCTACAACTGAGATAAATTATTTTCAGAACATTCAACATCGATACATGACTGCAATTTCTCTATAAACACATCCTCTTGCACTCATGATGAACTTGTGTTACTCTTTCAACTGTGGAACTCATTCCATCACTTTTGATCCAGCCCTGATAATATATATATATATATTTTTTTTCTTTTTTGTCAAAAGCATACAGTAAATAAAAGAGAGTTGAAATTGCTAAAACGTGGTTAAGAACCCTTCAACACAGTATCAAAACCTGAAGGCACCCTGCTAAACGATCAACATTGTGGCATAAATGTGGTTGCAAAAAAATCATGAATGGAGATCAGTTAAACACCTGGTGAAGCTGAACATGGTGAACAATCAACAGTAAAAACCATAGCTATGTTTAATAGTGAAAGTAAGAGCATTTCCATACTGTACATACACGATGTGATGAGAACTCACGGGATTGGGACTAAACAGCTGTGTGTCCATATGAAAACCAGTTGTTAGTGAGACTCATCAGAGACGAAGGCTTCAGCTTGCTATAGAGCATAAAGATTGGAGTTCAGAGTGACCCTATTCCAGAGCGATGTGCATGTCAGGGTAAGAAGGGAAGCGCATGAAGATGTGCATCCATCATCAATATTGGCCACTGTGCAAAGCTCTGGAGACAGTGTTATGATCTGGGGTTGCTTCAGTTGGTCAGCTCTAGACTCAGCAACGTTATGTAGCAATAAAATAAAATCAGCTGATGACCTGATTGTCACATATTGGATATGGAGTTTTTCTTCCGCGATGACACAGGGGAGTTTCAATTATTTAGGTGTTATTGCACCTCCTTGTTTGTGATGTGTCTTTCTGCCTAGGTTTTTTAGGCTCAGATGTGTTCGGGTTAGTTACTGATTTGCTCCTTTAAGTGCGGTCCATTTATTTCCCTTAGTTTACTTTCATGGTACATTTTGGGACAATGACCATCTGTGCCATGAAGCACCGTCCAATCAGTTTTGCAACATTTGACTGAATGTGAGCAGAAAGTAGAGCTCTGTGACTTCAGAATTCATCCTTCTACTTCTATCAACAGTCACATCATCAATAAACACCAGTGACTCTGGTCCTTTGGCAGCCACACACTGCCTCAACCAGGTCTGACAGATGATATGATATGCTTTGGAATACGATCGCTTCCTATCTTTTGCTTTATTTTTCTTTTCCAATCTATCTGGACGGGCTTTTTTTTGTTTGTTTTTGAAGCAACTTCTCATCTGTAGTTTCTGTTCTTGAATGTTATCACTGGGTTGTATCTTGTGGTAAACCATCTGTATTTACATTCACGAAGGCGTGTCTTGACGATAGACTTTACCAATGATATTCCTCCAGAGTGATCTTGACATGGCTAGATGTTGTAAAGAAGTTTGTTACTAAACAACTAAGAAAGAGGCCACAACTGGTCATCAAACTGCTTATCTGTGAGGTTTCTGATTTATTTTAAGGCTGTGAAATTGGGAGAATTTTGTGATTCATAAACATATAGAAAACAATTTGTCAAATGTGAGGAGAGCAAATAGTTTAAATGGCCAACAGGAAATGTTTCAATTTTTTTAAAATAAAGAACTCTGTGGTTGAGTGTCCTTATGCATACATTTCATTGTTTCCTTCCTGTAAGTCGTTTTGCTGCCACAGTAGACCCTGATCTGTAGTACACAAAAAGGGGAAAGAAATGCATAAAAGAAAAGAAAATTATATATATATATATATATATATATATATATATATATATATATATATATATATATATTCGATTCTCCTTTCTGTGTGCATGGAATTTGCATGTTATCCCCATTGTTGGATGGTTTTACTTCAGGTACTCTGGTTTCATCCCACAGCCCAGAGTGTGTGTGTGTGTGTGTGTGTGTGTGTGTGTGTGTGTGTGTGTGTGTGAGTATATGTGTGTGTGTGTGTGTGTGTGTGTGTGTGTGTGTGTGTGTGTGTGTGTGTGTGTGTGTGTGTGTGTGTGTGTGTGTGTGTGTGTGTGTGTGTGTGTGTGTGTGTATGGTCGTTCCTGATTTAAATTTCTTTTTTAAATTTCTTTTTACACTTGAACAGTGTCTTCAAACAGGAAGAAATTTGTGAAAAGAGGTGCCCTGATATCAGGATCTTACAACAATATACTCAAAATGTACAGTAGTTGGGAGAAAATGTGATGTCGTCATATGAGGACATTGGATTCTAGTGATGGTTATGGTATAAATGTTTTGTTTTGCATAGCTATAACCTAAAGGGTTGCTGTTCAGTGTGAAATTGCGTTTATGGTCAATGGTTAAAAGCTTGCTAGCTAAGTCAACTTATTTCCCAATAGCCAAGGACATTAATCATTATGGGCATTATTATAATTGTTGGGAGTTTTTCATCGTAAGGAGAAATAAAAACTCTCTTTCTCACCATAATTGATTCATTTTAATTCATAAAAATAGGAGCATCTATTGTAGTAGACATAGGGACATACTTCATAGAAATCATTTAACTGCTCATACAGTATGAAATGACATCTGTTCTGTAAAACCAGGATAATCTAGTACTTCTTGTTCAATCACAGCAACACACCTGATGCACACCCTGGAACAGATGTTCCGCCCCATACAGTCCGGAGACGCTCCTCATCTATCACATCCACCTCAGCTTCACCAAGACTAAGGAATCCCGAAGGTGGATCCTGAAGACAATTTAGCCTTTTCTGGCGAAGAGAAAAACAACTTTGCTCATCGGAGCTGAACTTTGCCTGAATTAATGGGCCAAAAGAATGACAGCCAGATGACAAACATGTCCATGAGGTCAAATTCCAATGCTTATCATCTACTATGCAGCTTACCGCTCTTAACTATCTCGTAACTAAGTAAGAGGCAACACTGTCATCAGGAAATATCATTTCCATGGAGGTAGTAAAGGTGGTACGTGTCAAAGTAACTTCCACATGAATGCCAGGACCGAAGGTTTCCCAGCAAAGCATTTCCTGTCTTATCATCACACCATATAATGTAAAAAAAAAAAATAAATTAATTAAAAAATACCTGTGATTCATCATTCCGGGACACATTTCTTAATTGCTCCAAGTGGTTTATCCTCACATTTTCTGTAGGCTCAGTAAACAGGAGTCAGAATAGACAATTGTCTAACTATCAAAATCTTTTTTTATTTAAAGTAGCTCATATCCTTACGCTTGTCCACTTCTAACACATCAACTTTGGAAACTAATTGTCCTCCTGCTGCCTTATATCCCTCACGCCCTAATGTTATGGCTGAATAGGGTATAGTTTATGTTCTCTCTCTCTCTCTCTCTCTCTCTCTCTGTCTATTAGAGCCCTGGGCACTTGGAAACGTTCATGACAGTGTGGCGTTGTGACAAGGCTTTATGCTCAGTTATATACCATCAGCTTGTTTTCGTACACACAATCTTAATTGTTAGAATAACCACAACTATGCCCTTTTAATAAATATTTTTTTAAATTAATTTAACTATTTAAAGTGTATATTTCAGTAAGTTATGTAAGGTCTATTTTATTATTTATTTTATTGTTTATTGTGCCTTTAATACAATTTAAGGATTGTAAAAGTATCTCTCAAACTCTCTCTTTCCTTCACTTATTCTTACACTCAAGATTCAAGATTCAATGGTGCTTTACTGGCGTGACAAATATTATTTACATTCATAATGACAAGGCTTAAAAATAAGGAACAAGAAAATAACAGAAGTAGATAATAAAAAGAAAAAAACTGAATCGTATAGTAATATTAATAATAAACTGTAAATGTATATAAAATAAAAGAGTAGAGACATTTAGTCAAAGATAAAGTGAACATTATTAAAAACGGGAAAAAATCATATATATATTATTATTATTATTATTATTATTATATATGTATAATGTACATACTGTATATATGTTCTCACACGCTGTCTCTCTTACACTCTCCCGCTCGCTCTCTCGCTCTCCCCGCCTACTCGCGCGCGCTACATTTAGGCTCGGTGTCGCGTGGTGTTACGCAGTGCGTTGCGCTCGTGCCCTACTGGAGTCCACACACACTCACACTCACACGCACGCCACGGGATGCGCTACTTGACGGCGGCGCGCGCGCTGCTCCCTGTGCTGGTAGTGTGCGCGAGCTTTGTGCGCGCGGCGGCAGACTGGGAGCTCACGCTTCTGCACACTAACGACGTGCACGCCCGAGTCGAGGAGACCAACAAGGACTCGGGCAAGTGCACGAGAGGAGAGTGCTTCGCCGGCGTCGCGCGGCGTTTCACGAAGATCAAAGAGATCCGCGAGAAGGAGCCGCACGTGCTGCTGCTGGACGCCGGGGATCAGTTTCAGGGTACGGTCTGGTTCAACGTGTATAAGGGCGACGAGGCGGCGCACTTCATGAACAGACTCGGCTACGATATCATGGTGAGTGCATGGGGTGGTGGGGGGGGTGGGGGGGGGGTGAGTGCGCGCAGACAGCCTGCACAGCTGGTACTGACGTGTGTGCGTGCGGTCAACATCCGGACACGTGCAGGGAACCCCTGCCTTATGCATGTGGTTGATGATGTTTTTTAAACAAATCCTATATAAAGGCTTAGCAGAGAAACAGCAAAGTTTGTCATCAGCTGTGTGTGTGTGTGTGTGTGTGTGAGAGGTGAAGCATCTGTTTCTCTGGCACGATGTGTACTTCTCTAAAGGTTCACTCAATCTACTGGTACTGAAGAACACTGCTGGAGTGTGTGCTCATGAGTGTATGTGGGTGTTGGTTGTATATTTATATGGTTGTCAAAACAGAGCTTTTACTGCTGGATCAGGGAATGAAAATAAGCACTTTAATTACCTTAACTTACTGTGGTTGTGTTCAGTTGCCAGTCACAGGTGGATACACCCATAAGAAGGAGCATATTAACTTATAAAGTGGTGCAAATTAGGAAAATTATATACTGTATAAATACTGTGAAGATTCTGAGAATCAGTTCTATATATCCAGATAGTATCAGCATCTGTTCCCTGCAAGTATTTTTGATTTATGAGCATTTCAGTGCGCATATGCATGCCATAAGCTCCTCTCCTTTGAACAGTTAATGTTAAGATGTAGCTGATGCTGTAAATCCTTCATAACGGCTCTAATCTGAGGTGCTGGTTGTTAATCGGTGATTTCTGAGGCTGGTGACTCTAAATGAACTTCTCCTCTGCAGCAGAGGTACGTTTTGGTCTTGCTTTGGTTCCTGGGATGGTCTTCATGAGAGTAAGGTTTCATCATGGGTTTTGCAAATGACCTTGACAATTACCGTTCTTGCAGGATCTGTTCCCGGAACAGTTTACACATGGCTTTACGTAATGCCATATGTGTTACTGCATAGTTTGAATAAATTACTAAACAAAAATACAACCACAAACACATCACCTATCCCATGTATACAGTTCAAGTCAAAGGTTTTGGACACAGGTTTGGATTTATTTTCTACATTCTAGAACAATACTCGATTTTTTATTACATGTTATTACATGTTGCTTAACATGCGATTTAACGTGTTGTTATTTTGACACGAAACCCATCCGGCACCATGGTGAAAATGGCTCTCATGCAAGCGAGACCAAAACTTACATCTGCTGTAAAGGAGAAGTTCACTTAGAGTTACCAGACTCCGAAATCACCAATTCATAAACGGCAGCTCAGATCAGAGCCGTTAAGACTTTCCAGAGCAAAAGTAGCAGACGCATCTCAATATCAACTGTTCAGAGATTGTTGCAGATTTTATATTAATATTTGATTTTAGAAATTGAATGCAAGCCAAGAAGCTCGTAAATCAAAGATGTATTCAAATACGGTTCAGGCTGCAAGTTTTGATCCAGTTTCGCGCATTGCGTGGATAAGATGTTGATTCTGCCTGGATCTCATTTTACTGTGAGATATGCTGTAAATTCTCAGAAGTCATTGCTTCGCTGGAACTGAGTATTTGCATGTACTGTGCTGTAATTTTCCTAATTTGCACTACTTTGAGTTAATATGTGCTCCTTCTTAGGGTGTGACGGGTAACGGAACACAACCACAGTATTTTTTTTTTCACAGTAATTAATTAAAAGTAAAACTGTGCTTGTTTTTATTCACTTACAGTACACAGCAGTAAAAGTTGTTTTGACAACAGTATGTGTGTATATGGATATAAGCTTATTAGCTTATTATTGCATTATGAAGCTTTACAGAGCCTGAGTAACAGATACTTTCAGTAGCGGATGTTTGAAGGAGATTATTGCATATTTCGCGCGCTTTCAGCATTGCTTTACAGTGCAGAAAGAAATCAACATCAAGAAACGACCACTGGACCATGGAATTGGAAGGTGCGTTCGAACTTTTTAACTGGTAGTGTGTCCTGTACAGTATATAAGGAGATCGCTGGAACTACTGTATGTAAATTGGATTAAGAATTGGTAGTTATAATCTGGAAGGATAGTGTTGAACCATAGAAATGTGGTTGAGAAAAACCTTCCTAAAGCGTGTGACAGGAGGCCGATGTTTAATGGCGAGACTAAGTGCATTTCCACACCTACAATGTGAAGATAACTTAAGGGATTGGGACTAAACAGCTGTGTAGCTCTAAGAAAACCACTCATCGGGAGAGTGAAGAATAGACTCCGGAGCACTGAATAAGCTAATGTTATCTGATGAGTCCAGAGTTACCGTGTTCCAGAGTGATGCAGAAGGTCATCAGACAGGCAGGTCTACTGTAGGTTCAGCAATGGATACGAATGATGTAATGAAGCTGAACGTACTAAATGATTAGGTTTATCCATCAATGTGTTTTTCCTTCCCTTAGGCACGGGATCAAAATGTGACAGAGTGGTTCAGGGAGCATGAGATATTACTTTCGCACATGAATAGGCCACTGCAGCCGAGACCTTAAGAAATCTTTACGCAGCGGCCCGACTCTCACATCACCAATAAAAGATCTTGGAGAGAAATTAACGCTAAACTCTTGATGGAAATAAATGTGTCGTGAACAATGCCATGGCTGTAATCAAAGCCAAAGGAGGTCCAACGAAATATTAGCGTGAGTGGTTTTTTGGGTTTTTTTTTTTTTTTTGGCCAAGCAGTGTATATTTATAATCATATTATAAACCAAAGCATGTCGTCTCTGTGCAGCGCATTTGAGTGAAACACAGGAAACCAAGACCATGCCATTTAGAGCTGACCTTACAGACCATGCATCATTTTAAACTGCCGTCTTCCTTTGTAGCATTGACGCGGCACATAAATCTTGAAACTAGATACCCTGGAAGTTTACATATAATGTAAAGAAACCTCACCAAGAATAAAAGATACAGCTCGTTATGTAACTGTTATTACGAACCTGCCAAGCTCATATTTGCACGGTGATGATATGTTTAAAAAAAAAAAAAAAAAAAATCTTGCACAATGATAAACTTTTTCACTAGACGTCATATTTTCTTTATTATTACCGTCATCTTTTCTATTTGAACAAAAACACTTGAGGCCTCGAGTCATGAGGTGGACCTCATCTGGAAAGCTCCCATCTGAGGAAACGGTCACTAAGCCAGTTGTTTTTCGTGGACGTTTCCGTAATCATTACCAGAAGAGGAACTTGTTCATGCTTGATTTTTAGTGTTGACTCTGTTGTTACGGGTGGAGACGTGGTTCTTCTGAGCCAGTGGACCGGGTACGACCCCTGTAAGTTTCTCCTTTCGTCGGCTAACCACCAGGGCCGTCATTATATTGGCCAAGCACATTTTCGACGGGTGGTTTGGGACACCGGTCGCGTGCAAACAGTGGAGGAGTTTCCCCCATGCGGTTCGCAGTTTTCCGACAGACGCTGCCTAGAGTCGGAGCGACGCGACGTCATGTTCCTGGAGTTAAGGCGTCCCGCAGAGTTTTGATGACGCCCCGACGTTTAGCGGAGCCTCTAATCCTTAGCGAAGCCTTTGAATAGCTGTAATGAGCGTGGAAGGTTTAGCGTTGGCCCTGCATTCATGGCTGTAATGAGCGTGAAAGGTTTGCAGGTGGACCTCAGCGATCTACCTCTAAGAGCAGGTTGGGCACAGCTGCGCGTACGTCTCGCGGGGTGCTGTTTTCGGATTATCTAGAGGTTTGGCTTTTGTTGTTTGCGAAGGATAGTGACGTTAGCGCTTTGGAAGGTTTTTGGTTTGAAACTTCAGATGTTTTGGATTTGGGATTTCCAGTCTGTTTCATAACCTTAAAATATACGTTAGTGAAACTGTCTGTTCCGGCAATCATACAGCAGGTTTGTTTTGGGAAGCAAAATGAGATATGAGATTCAGATGATTTGACTCGCTTATTTTCTTTCTTCTTCACCCTCTAGGCTTTGGGAAACCACGAGTTTGACAATAAAGTGGAAGGTCTCATACCCTTCCTGCAGAAGGTGAAATGTCCTGTAGTCAGCGCTAACATCAAGCCGGTTGAGCCTGTCGCGTCAAATATTAGCGGATATTATTCGCCTTATAAAATCTTACATGTTGGCACTGAGAGAGTGGGTATAGTGGGATACACCTCCAAGGAGACTCCAGCTCTGTCACTGCCAGGTGAGTCGGTCTCCAAACATGCTTAGTGCTGCATTCATTGCTAACGTTAAAGGAACGTTTATTAAACCTTTTTGATTTTGTTCATGTTTGAATATGTTGCATTGTTCACTTCTCTCTGATTGAATGAAAACAAGCACTTTAACTTTAATTACTTAAAAAAAACAAAAAAAAACAACTTTAAATGACTGTGGTTGTGTTCAGTTACCAGTCTCAGGTGGATACACCATAAGAATGAGCATATTAACTTGTGAAGTAGTGCAAAGGAAGAAAATGAATAATGTAAATACTTCTGCAGTGACTTGTGAGAATGAGATCCACACGGCATCAGCATCTTATCCATGCAACGTCTGAAACTGGATCAGAACTTGTGCACAGTGTACTGCATTCACAAGTGTTTATGAGACATTTTGGTTTGCATTAAATTTCTTAAATGAACTATTAATATGAAATATGCAATAAGGCCTTTCAAAACTTTTTGAACACTTTCAAGACGTTTTACGCTGTTTTATCATTTGTGTTGCTTTATGATGGCACATTTATGATTCAGTTATTCGTGAAGCTTCACTTGTTGATAGTGCTTTAATCACTCATACATAATGCTTCATTGTGATTGACTTGTTCATAATGATTAACCCCTACATAATGCTTCATTGTGATCTGCCTGTTTATAATGCATCATGTAATTCAGTCGTTCCATTATGCTTTGATTCACTTCCCTATCATGCTACTGCTTAATGCTGATTTACATTTTCATTTTTGCTTATCTGGGATTCACTCCTTAATGCTTCGTTGTGATTCGGTCGCTTATCTGATTAACTCACTCATAATGATTCCTTATGATTCACTCCTATATAATGCTTCATTGTAATTCTCGAGATAATAACGTCTAAGTCTTTTATTTAACTTTTCAGGGATAAACCCATTCATAAATACTCATTTATAATGTTATATCGTTATACCGTACATTCATTCATTCGTAATGCTTCATCGGCATTTACTCAGGCATAATGTTTAAATGTGATTTATTCGTTCATAACGCTTTACCATGATGCTTGGCTTCACTCGTTAAATTGTCATTTACTTTTTATGAAGCTTTGATGCTCTTCTTCTTGTAATTAGCTCATTCAAAACGCTCTGACACTGATTCACTCTTCCATCATGAATTCCACCGATTCATTCACTCATTCATGTTCTTTCACTTACTGTAGGCTCTGCTTATATCATTTGGATTGTAAAAAGTGTCACACCATAAACACATCTACGTTTCAATATACAGTAGAACGTGTTAATAATGATACAAACAGAGCTCGTGTTTAAAAGTTTGTTTGAGTTTTTCCTTTTGAGGATGACTTTGTTCCCTGCGGCCGCAGGGCCGTACCTGCGCTTTGAGGACGAGGTCGCGTCCCTGCAGCGGGAGGTAGACAAACTCCTTACGCTGGGCGTTAACAAGATCATCGCTCTCGGTCATTCGGGATTTGAGACGGATAAAGAGATCGCCAGGAAGGTCCGTGGAGTGGACGTGGTGGTCGGAGGACACACCAACACTTTTTTATACACAGGTAGATTTTTTTATTTTTTATTTTTTTTTCTCCATGTACGTTTATATATGTAAGGTTCGGTAAATCTGGCATCAATATTATCGTGCAAATTGAAAACTTCTTGCAAGGCATCCGGTAA
>JAAGKR010002374.1:0-47028 GCA_011419295.1 Clarias macrocephalus
TGTGTTTGTGTGTGTGAGTGTGCGCGTGTCACGCTGTCAGGTGATTTGGGAAGAGCAGATCTGGGGGATGAGGTTGCAAACAGACACACAAAGCACAAGATCTAGTTTCTCCTCTGCAGTTGCAGCCCTTCAATTTCTCACTTCTCTGATTTGTCTTAATCAGCATTGCATGCTGTTCCATGCTCGGACAGGCAGTCAAATTTGTTTTATGTTAACATAATGAAATGTCTGATGAGTCAGATGGTTCTAATATGCATATCGTGACTTGGAGAAAAGTGGATTCTGCTCCATTTAAACCACTGTTACATATTTTATGCAATGGTACAATAATCCTTATTGTTCTTAAGCTTTAACAGGTTTCTTTTGTTTGTACACCAGGCTCCAAAGGCCTGAGAATAATAGTGGAAATACTTGTATTTTGCAGTCTATTACAATTTAATACACTTATTTTAATGACAAATTATATTACTGAAACAGTGTGAGCAGACATAGAATGTTCGAAATATTTACATGCATTTCAGAGTTTCTTAACGTTTGGTATATCTGCTGGTTTGGAGCATTCAGGTGTGTGTTAACACAGTGCCAAGAGGGAAAGGCATGAGCAATGGCCTTAGAGAATAAATTGTTGCTGCACATCAATCTGGAAAGGGTTATAAAACGATTTCCAAACAATGTGGAGTTCAACATTTTACAGTAAGAAAAGCATTCAAGACAGCTGTCAATCTTCCGAGGAGTGAGTGGGCCACCCAGCACATTTACCCAAGGTTAGACCATGCAATGCTTAGAGCAATAAAAAAAAACACAATAGGTTCATCTAAGACCATGACAGACCTTCCATCAAAGTCCATGAGAGAACAGTTAGAAGAAGACTGAACAACAGAGGTTTGCAAAACTGCTTCTGAACAAAGAACAAGGGTTCTTGAACAATGGACAAATGAGATAAAAATGGAGTTGTTTGACCTTAATGCTCAGCGTCATGTTTGGGGAAAACCATCATACCCACTCATACACATGGAACACCTCATACCTACTGTCAGGCACAGCAGTGGAGGGGTGATGATTTAGGCTTGTTATTGCAGCCACAGGCCCTGAGCACTTTGCAGTCATTGAGTCAACCATGAATTTCTCTGTAGACTAGGGTATTCTAGAGTCAGATGTGAGGCCATTGGTCCAGCAGCTAAGGCTTGGTTGAAATTGGGTCATTTAACAGGACAATGATCCAAGGCAAACCATTGAATCTACATCAGAATGGCTGAAAAATAAATGAATCAAGGTTTTGGAATGGCCTAGTCATGTGGTGGGACTTTAAGAGAGATGTGCATAAGGTGAATGCTTGAAAACCTCAATGAACTGAAGCAGTGTTGTAAAGAAGAATGGACTGAAATGATGTGAGAGACTGATAAAGTCATACAGGAAATGATCACTTCAAGTTATTGCTGCTAAGGGTGGATCTTCTGAATCGTGTAGGTACTCACGTAGTACTGCCCGCATGTTTTTTCTTTTTGGATTTACGATTTGTATTTTGTTTTACACAAAAAAACATAAAAAATTTAAATAGGCTGCACTAACTGTGCCACATGACTGTATTTTCAGAATTCTAAAAGCTTCTGTTTATTACATTATTAATATTATTTATTTATTTATTTATTTATTTATTTATTTCATTTTAACCCCCAATTTTCAGTGTGGTTTCGGTCTCTCCCCACTGTATGCCAACGTGTTTGTTTCAGACTTGGGGAGTTAGTCCATATCTCAAGAGTTAAATTACATCCTGGGTGATATCTTGTGGCTTCGGAAAAATAGCTTAAATATGAATTTCTGAATTGCGCAGTTGTCACACCAATGCACCATCATGAGCGCAGGTCAAATAGATTAATTTCTTATTTACATTATTATCATGAATAGATGAGATTATGCACACTATTTAACAACACAGAGATTCTTTTCCATTCCCTTGCTCCCTATTCATTCTTTACAAACCCCCAGTTTATATCACACTCCCCAGTAAAAAACACAACCAGATGAAATGAAGGCATGGACTATAAAATCAGGAATGCAGTATGAACTGAAAATTGTCAATCCAAATGAATGACAGACAAGCTGTTTTTATATTCATAAAGGGAAATTATGAATACAATCTGATAATAAAACATGTAATTAAGTTAATGACCAGTCAAATGCTGTGAGAGCTTATTACTGTTTTTTTTTTACCCCTTTTTTCTTAAAAGAGAAGATATCACTTTTTACTGCTTTGTAATAAATTTTAATAAATCAAAGTTAATTGGTGGTTATTTACTACAGTGATCAATCTATAATGATGATTGATGATTTAGACAGTTCTATATAAAGTTCTATACAGTATGTAATGTAACCCAAATGTAGACAAATGATGATGATGATGATGATGATGATGATAAGCACAAGCCATTTAAAAGAGAATTGCAAAACCTTTAAAAATAGATTTTGAATAAAACTGGTTGTGTTGTTATTAGTGTGTGGGAAAATAATCAATAATGGAGCAGCGTGATTGAGAGTTGATTATTTTTCTTTCACACTGTGTCTTTCACAGTGTTTTATTCCTCTTATACAACAGCAATTTTGTAAAAATCTATCAACAGAAGACAAATGCAACACACTAACTGTTTAAAATTGCATTTAATGTTGTGGAATGCCTGTGTAAGGTTCCTGTTGTAACATTGTTTTCCCTGATATGGTTATTATGCCGTCCCCCCTCATCAGTAGCTTTCTACATCACATCACTTACATTTAGCAAACAGCCTTTTCAACTGTTTATCTCATTATACATGTGTGTAGTTAGGGTCTTGCTCAAAGCCCAACAGTTGCAACTTGATAGTGCTGGGGTTTGAACCTCTGACCCTCTGATTAGTAGTCCAACACTGAGTGCTAATCACTGAGCTACTCTGAGTGCTAAGTGAGTGCTAACTCTGCAAGAGCTCCCAGGCTCCCCACACTGGTTAGTAATAAGATAAAAAGAATAAGATCGTCCTTCCCACCCAGAGAGAAGAGACAGTTTTGCTCATTTGGACTCCTGGCTAAGGATAATTATGGCATCATCAGGATTCAGACTTGCAATCTGTTGATTAATGATTTCTGATTTTCTACTCTGGAACCTGAACACTTTCTTAATACCAAATCATCTCAAAATGCAAAGTCCTCTTTGAGGAATATGACAAAAAGCTTAAAGCACCGTTGAGCTCTGACACTGGAGACTCCTTCCATACATGTTAAATAAACACCAAGCACCAAAAACCTTCATCATATTAAAAAAGATGCTTTTTATTTTTATTAACTACCTTGGGTTACGTTGAGTGTCTGAGTACCTGTGAATGAACATATAAGAACAAGCGAATCAACAAAATGAATCAACATTTTCTGAACTGTCAGCATGAATAAATTAACAGTGCAGTGGTAATAATGCTATATACATATGGATTATAATATATGAGGATAGCACACAATGCACTCCTTCTATTTTCATGCTCTATCACTTCGTCTCTTATTCTCAGAGGAAAACAGGCAGTAGGAACTGAGTCTCCCTACGGTCTCAACACCTGCCAGAGAGCTACCAGATGCAATATCTCTCTCTCTAGGAAGCTTGAATTGACCTTTAAAGTGAATAGTTAATGATGTATTATCCTGCGCTTAGCTGCTAACAGTGAGTTACAGCCAACTAGCAGGGACAGAGAATAAAGTTTATGTGATTAGGACCGATGGTTTGTTGTTGCTGTTATGCTGGTCGATGGTAACAAATCAGTTTTATTAGTCTGTGTCAAAAGGTCAAAGAGAGCTGAAATGTTATTTACTGAGTCTATTCGGATCCACGTTTATTTCAATGATAATCATGAGTCACTGCAGTCCATTTCAGTATCAACCAACTGACTTAATGTGGTTTCTTGCTTTTATTAATCCCAAGCTAAACCAGATTCAGCTCTGGTGCTTTATCATGTACGTATATTTGTGAGTCTATAATTTTGTAGGTGTTTGTACAAGGCTGCTTGCTATGCCTCCGCAGTTGGCCCGTACATGTTCACACACAATGCTGTGCGAGCAGGACACGCAGAAGATATTTACTCAGCAGCTGTAGCCTGGCTACAGGCTCCATCTGTCCTTGAGAATGTGGCTATCAGTTTCCTCAAGTGTAGGAAGTATCAAGATGTGTCATTATGCGCTTGCAGAGAAATCTTTCAACATGTGTGTGTGTCCTCTGTGCATATTAATGCGGTTAGGTACATTTGAGGAAGAAGGACAAATAATGGGTTTTATTTGCATGACTATAGCAGATAACGAAAAAAACAACAACAATGCATTAGATTGATAGATGTCCTCTGGCGCAGGTGGTCATGTGAGACGAGCAGACTACTTCACATGGAAAGAGTCATGAGCTTTGAATGAATTTATTTTTAAGAAGACAATGGTATCAGCTATTTACCACGCCTTTAACAACAGATTCACTTACAGATTTTATACAGATTTCCGTAGAAATAAACTACATGGAAAACAGCCCTGACTGGATTCATGCCAAATGTGTAGTTTGCATTATTACCAATGGAACTGAATGTTATTTGGTTACTGCACAATAATTATTAGGGAATCACCAGGGAGCAGCCGATACAATGTTGAATCTCATTTTTTTATTTAGATTTTAGTTCTGCACAAGCTTAACAAATAATTTACTTCTACCACAGGGTAACTGTGCTGCCTGGCAGTGTGTAAATAGGTTAGAATGTGTCTGCTGTAGGATTATAGAGGAATAGCAACATTTAATTGCGTACATATATAAATTCAAAATCAATTGAAAGAACAAAAGAATCATGATTTGTAGTTGAATCGCATTATAGGCAAACTTGAAAGACGAGTGCCTGAGAGATTTATCTAGCTAAACAGTTTCACATGACCACCAGTGGTTTCACAATTTTAAAGTTTTATATATCTTGGCACAAAATTCAACCAAAGCAAATTGTATAAGGAGCGTAGTTGATAATTGTAAAATGCAGTTGAGGAAAGAGGCAAGTGCATGTAAAACTACACCCTAATAGGCTTGTGCAATATTGCAAGTTATTACACCACCTGAAAATTCACCCTCCACCAATTGATGAGTTTTCACAATTGCCGCAGATCCTGAATGTACAGGTGATAATATTATCTCATTCCATGCTCCCGCGCTCTCCTCACACCCGAAATAGAAACTATCATTTTCTGCCAATATTTTATGCTATGTTCACATCAAATTCAATAAAATTTTATTTGTATAGCGCATTTAACGATTGAGATTTTTGCAAAGCAGCTTTACACAAGCAAAAGAATTATTGAAGTTTGTATGAAACGGGAATGTGTATGAATCAAAATGATAAGATTGAAATAACGTTAAAGCCAGTTCCATTGTTTTGGACAGATCAGAATTCCATGTCATAAATGTTCACATTCATAATTACAAGTGACTTTCATCTGTCCCTAATGTGGACACATCTGTCCACTATGTCATATGTCATATTTGTGCGTCCACTTATTCATTTGAAACAATACATGCTGTTTTAGTAAAAATATTTTTGCGATTTTGCTCTGGAGGACGACAAGCGGTTAGTCGGCTGTATTTGTTGCGGTCCAGATGAAGGAAGAAAGTCAGATGTTTTATCTCCATACTGCCAACATGCTGACTGACATCAGCACCCTACGCATGCACAAAGGCAAACCTTTGCATGAATTCCAATCTGCCCATTCTCATTCAAGTCACATGACCGTGAAGTGGATTTATATCCAATGTAGGACCACATACAAAAGTTACTCAACTCGACTGAAAAAAAAAATCAAATTTGTGCGTTCAGACAGCTCTAAAAATCAGACCTGTGCCAGATTAGGGTAAAAAAAATCAGAATTGAGTTACTTTAGGCAGGTAATGTGAAAATAGCCTTAGTCAGTCAGTTCTGGACGATGTCAGTTCTGGACGATGACACTGATTATAACAATGTTAAAAATTGTAAACTGCAACATTACAATCCGGGAAAAAACATCTATATCGGAAGCCTAAGCCTTTATCATAATCGTGAAGACAGGCAAAATTCAAAACCAGGACATATAACAAGGAAGAATGAAACATCGGAAAATCACCCGATAACATGAACAAGACAGGCACAGAGGGGTATAAATAGATAAACCTATTTAACCCAGAACACAATGGAAACAATCAGAAAAACACATCAATTTCAGAGCGGGGTGAAAGTGAGACCAGAATCATAACAGATCCTTGTGGCTAGACACAAGCATTTGACATAAAACCAAAATGAAACATGAGAAATGATCTCATAGTGCTCTAAAAGGCATGCAGCACCAATCTGGGGAATCCATAACAATAATTCAACTTGTATTCAAATGCACTCGTACAGTACTGCTGAATATTATGGAAATAGGCTGGATAATATGATACAGTAATATTATTGTGTATTTATGCGCACATGTCCATAAAAAATAATAGGACAGTTGTCATGCAATTTAGTGTGTATTTAGAACATTAACAGAAAAGTGTGTTTGTTACTTAAATATGTTTCATAAAAGCTTTTTGTGTAAATTAGCCTTGAAAAGCCAGGTCCTGTTTCCAGTGTGTTATGTTTGGTCAGTATTTGGCTGATGATGCCTATTTATATTAACTTATATTATGAATGATATAAATGATTAGTATCCATGATATCAGATGTTTAAAAAATTTCACATACATTATAAGACTGTGCCTAAAGACAGAAAAATCCTGCACTAATCATGCATCAGTGCAGGAGGTGTTAATGCACACACTGTCTTGGACCAAAAATAGTTTTGAAATTCCAACTACCTTGTCATATTTTGAATGTCACACCCCTTTTTTACACTGTTACACAAATGTCAGCCCATTCTTTTCTGACCCGAACAAAAATAGCAATAGAGAACAAACACAAATAAAAATAGCACCATGCCAGCATTAACAAACATAATGGCAGTCAGTGTTTTTATTCATCAAAATGTCTGCCATTATCTAAGGAAAAAAACGAAACATAACTACATTATGAAAGCTTCTAGTACATGCTTTTTTACATTAGTGGTGCACCAAATACATTTATAGTCTAATTTAAAGGTCCATATTTTTCTATTTTTTTAACAAATGTCTCATAACTCACCCCAAGTGTGTGTTTTACTGCTCCAATTGTAATACTCCCCAGATGTCAGATAATGGAATTTTCATTCCTCACACTCCATTTGTGTCACTCCTACTCCAAACAAGCCGCTTCAGTGTCTATGTAAATGAGCTAATGCCGAGCCACGCCCTACAAGTGAACTGAACAACAAGCTGGGGAAGGGGTATCTTCTTTTATGAGGTCACATTATGGGGAAAATCTGTTTGGCTTATTCAAAAATTAAGGGGAACCCCAAAAGCAAGAAATGCAATGTTTTTTTTCCCCCACATATAACGGAGACCAATCTGAACGTTTAAAAAATGAAAGAGTGGATTTGTCAGTATAGGTCCCCTTTATGTCTGATTGTCTCTAGCTCTTCCAGTCAAAACCCTGCTGTGATTAGTTTTCACATCATATGCACTTTCCATTTATCGCCCTTACCCTTTTTTTTCCTCTCTCCCTTCAGATTTTCCGCCGTGCGGACAAAAATGGTAAGTCTGACTTACTCTGTTATTTAAAGAAAGTTATAGAAAATGACTGATTTTCTTTGACATTGCAAAATAATATTTAAGTAACTTCGCTTTTATAGTTTATTTCAGTGCCACATTCTCACACCAGTTTGTATTAAAAAATACTGTTAGACTCAGTTTAGTTGCAAAGTGTTAGAAAAAAGCAAAACCATATTGGATTTTGATCACTTTTCATGTTCTCTCTTGTTAAACTTTGTTTAATAATTTGCATAAATGTATTTTGTGGGTACAGACTGATCCTTGGATAAAAACATTTATTGTTAAAAAGGCTGATTCGCCACTCCAGAGCACCTCAGGAAGTTTACGTGTCAGTGCCTTCTGTCAGTACTTTGATTAATTAGCTAACTAATATTCAAAGAGGAGAAAGGTTTTGGGCTGAAATGTAATACTAAGTCTATTTTTGGAGCATGTCAAGCAAAAAACAGCCTAAGTAGTGCACAAGAAAGCACTGATCTAGTTTGTGAGCTCACTTGAGATGAGTGAAGGGAAATCTATGAGATTCTATATAAATGAATGTTTACTAATTTCATATAATGCACGTACAGCATCATTGTACAGGGAGCTGAAAAATCGTTTAAGACATATAGTATGTTTATTCATTTGGAGACTTTTTCATTGTAAAGAAAAGAATAATGAGAAAGAATAAGGGAGACGGAAGAAATTACATGCTGTCCAAACAAATCAGGAAGGAGTGGAGTCGCTGAGCTGAGCCGTCATCGCACAAATGATAATCGCCGCTCCCAAAAATGACAATTACCTCTCCACTTCAATCATCCCTCCATCAGAGCAGGAGCGAGAGGAGGATGAGAGGATGTGTGAGTCAGACAGATGATGTGTAAACGATTTTAACTCACTGACTTTACGCCTTTCATTAAACATAGACGGGTAGCAAGTGGCTGATTGGTTACTGATAAGTGGTGGTCAAACCAGACACTCTACATTTGTATTGTATTGCTGTGCTGTGTGAAGGGGTGGGTGCTGGTTGGAGAAGCCCTGGTTTAGAGAATGTGGCTGATGAGTGCAACTAGAGCATTGTGGAGAGCCACAACATTATTATATTTGATTTCATCCTTTAACTTAACACTTGATTTGACTGCTGGAAGCGGGGACAAATTTGCTTGAGTAAATTCAAGTCATAGATAAAACTGATAACTGGCAAAAATAAATGAATGAATGAATGAATGAATAAACCTACAAATGAATAAATCAATCAATAACTATAGCTATTGTATTTTCTAGCTTTACATATTACCAGGATTTGTTGTGTTTTACCTAAACTTAATTTAAGATTGTTTTCACACATATATTTCTTTAATTCTGCGTAAAATTCAGGGTAATTAACAACAAAAAACATAAAAGATAAGACAGTACTGTATATACAAAATTTGAAATCCCATCAATGAAATGACTAAATGAATGAAATGAACATAAGTTGGTTCGAAAAAGTTGCAGACAGGAAATCGAAAACTGACAATAATCAATAATCAAGTAAAGATGTAATAAAGGCAGATTTGTTTAATCAAATGTGAAGAAACTCTGGCTATAGTTAACTTCAAATTAACATGTGGACTGCATGGCGTCATGTGTAAAAGAGATCCACTCCAGAGGCCCAGTGGCAAATAGCATGTTTTTTTCTGTTTTTCATATGACTTGAAGTGAAAAGCGATCCAGTAGATTACTCACTCACTCACTCACTCATCGTCAATACCATTTTAACCTGTTTTAAGAAGCAGGAGGCCTGGAGCCGATTCCAAGAGACTTAGGGCCTAAGGCATGTAGCCTAACCTGCTTTCCCTTGAACTGTGGAAGGAAACCCATATATGGGAAAGTGTGAAATAGACTAAAATCTTCAAAACACTGAATAGCACAATTAAGATAAGAACTGTTTGGACAGTGTACAAACTCACCACAGTGGGAATCAAAGCTGTGGAATTGCACATGAAGTGCAAGAAGCATGAAGCATTTTTCAAAAAAACATAGACAAACACCCAGCATTTATCCTTACTGTTTCAGTTTTTCCATCTCAGTACCACAGAACATTGCTACGTCTCAAATACCAGCATCAGCAACCAGTCCACTGAACAGCATTTGACACCAGATCTAAACTGAAAGCAGATTGCACTAACCATGCCAGTGAAGGAGTTGAAGAAATTTCAAGATCATCATACCCTTGCGTGTGTTAAAGACAAATAAGCGTACATTGATAGATTTGGACTGAAGCCTTATGTTATTTAACTCGGATGTCGACAAGGATGTCAAAAGCCTCAACGACCCAAGAAAACATCCATTCATATACACTGTAAACCCTAATGCTCAAAGTAATTAAACATATTGAGTAGTGTTAACTTAAATTATTACAATTAGTTTAAATTAATAGACCTTGATGAGTATTTAGAACTTTTTTTTATATATGAGTTTGTAGAAATGACACATTTCAAGTTAGATGGACAAATTTGATATTTTAAGTAACTGTAAGTACTTAAGTAACAGTAACTGTCACATTAAAGTTTCACCAACTTAAAATATTTCAGCCTAGAGATTTTGTGTCTGATGTCATCAGGGCAATAGGGCACTGGTGGCTCAGTGGTAGGGGTTTCACCTGCCGTGTGAAAGGCCCGGGTTCGATTCCCAACAACTGGATGAAGATAAAATGGGAGGGTGGCGTCAGGAAGGGCATCTGGTGTAAAAAACTGTTCTAAGCTTGTGTGCGGACTGGATTGTCTGCTGTGGCGACGCATTGCCGAGGGCAGCTGAAAGACAACAATCTGATTTATCTGATTTGCAACAACTAAAAAAAAAAAAACAAGATAATTGCTTTTAAATAGTATGAATTAGGCTACTTAATAATGCAAGTAAAGAACGATTAATATGCACGAGTACAACAAACTCAAAAACTGATCATTCTGTTTACTTAAAATTGGAAACATCATTACTTAAAACATTTTATGTAACTTGTTTACAGTATACTGTATACTACTGTGCAATAGTCTTTTTAGTATATTTTTTTTGGTACAAACCTTGATATACATGTTTATTTCATGACTTTATTATTAAGTCAGTACAAAAACCTTTCTGATTTACAAACATTAGTATTCCATCAAAAAAAAAAATCAGTCTAACAAAAACATATCTGTATGCCAGAAAAGAAAGCAGCATGTTATGTAAAAGACAACTTTTCAGAAAAAGAAAGGCTTCTAGGTTTTGCATGCATGAAAAAAGAAGCAGATGTAACAAAGTCATTAGAAGCACTGCGGCTAGATCTGTAGGATGTTCAGTAAAACTAAGCAGCTAATTTCCTTATAAAACTGCACACACAATTTGTCACACAAATGACTAACTTTGTTTCATTAGTTACTGTATGTTGTTTTTATAGTATTTTGTTGAATGCAAAAATGTTTTTTTTTTTTGAAGGCATTCTTGCTCTACATTAGTTACCTGCAGGTGTCTAAGACTTTTGCACAGTACAGAAGTTTCCATGCTGCTTATCCTGTAAGCCAACTCATCGCAGGGCACAAGCACAAGCATGCAATCTTTTACTATAAGCAGTTAGAAAACATGAGTACACAAAGGAAACTCAGCAAGCGCAGGAAGGACATGCAAACTTCATGCATACAGACTAGAGCGCAGATTTGAATCTTCGACCCTGAAGGTGTGCTAACCACGAACCATGAACCACGAACAGCAACAGCGACCCAACAAAATGAAAGATCCAGACCTACATGAGGATCACAACCTGGGGTTGCAGTATACTGTAGGTTGCATCATCGTAAATCAAACACACTGAAGAAGTGGTACAAAGAAAAATGTTGTCAGAAGAGTTGGAGACCAAGGGCACAGGACTCATAAGTGTGGAAGAGGATGGGGAACATTCCATTTTTGGTTGAGACATTAAAATAATTTTTGTGTCAAAACATACAGAGGCAAATTTACTGCATCTTTGTATAAATCAGCAAATACAAGCAGCCCATCCTTACAGTAAAGTCTGTAAGCTTAGTACTAATGAAACTGGTTTTGATTTGAGTCATAAAGAAGCAGATACCCAGTGGAAAGATGGAATATAAAATATTGGTATGAAGTGACTGGCTGTTTATAGAACTTACCCACATGGGGTTAACTGGGAGTCCAGCTCTCCTACTGTATGTGAAGATGTTCTGCATCACTCTTTCCGATCACTATCAGCTATTTTTCTGAGGTGTACTACTGTATATAAAAAGGTTAGCTTCAGCCTCGGCACAGTTCTGCTTGCCTGTCAAATGATAAAAATCATGCATGTCTGATGGTTTCATGGACATGATGTCCTTTAGTTCTGTTCAGAAGGCTAAAGGTGATAAGCTTTGATAGAGAACAAAAGAGAGAGAGACATATTAAGCTATTTGCAGCATTTTCTATGCATAATTGGAGTGTTTTCTTAGGAAAAAAACTTTTGCCTGTTACGTATGAAACCGCCGTGAGGACCGAAATGCACAAATTAAGCACTGATTTTGTTTGAATCATCATCATGAAACTCTCTTGCTCTGAGACTCAGAGGCAACATTCTATGGTGCATGGAATCAGGTTTCAGTTTGAAATGTTAGTGTGGGCGTTTTCTTCATCTCCTTTCTTTAAATTAGGCCTAAAAAAATACAATGCTGTTAAGGACCTTGGTGAAAAAACTATTTGGGTGTTGAGAAACTACACTGATCAGCCATAGCTTTACAATGCAGAAAATAATATCCAGTGATGTGTAGGTTCCACTTGTGTTGCCTGGGCAAGGTCTCGCCCCACAGGGTATGACGCCACAAGACATTGGGGGTGTGCTGTGGGTTCTGGCACCAGAAGATGGGCAGCAGATTCTTTGGGTTCTGTGGGTTGCTGGGTGGGGCATCATGGATCAGACTTGTTTGTCCAGCTCATTCCATGGGTGTTTGATTGGATAAGGATCTGAGGAGTTTGGAAGCCAAGTCGGTGGCTTTGAGCTCTTTGCCTGCTGGGCGCCATGTACGGTGGGCTGTGGTGCACTGGGTGTTCTAGTGCCTTTCTGTCGTGGCCAGCATTCACTTTTTTAGTGATTTGTGCTGCAATGGCTTTTCTGTGAGATATATCACCAGTCATATATCGTGAACACATACATCAATAATAGAGTTATAATGCAAATTAGAGTTTTATTAGGCTAACACGTTTTTAGCTAATTCTGCATGCATTTATCTAAGTACAAAACACAGTAACAAATCATGAATCCTTTCATAAATGTTAAATAACTGTTCCCTAAAAATAAAAACACCACATTCACAATTAAATGTTTTATAAGGGGCGTTCAAGTCAAGAAATGACATATGAAAGGAATCTTCAAGCACAGAACAGTGCTGAGACTCTTCGCTGCAGAATTTGAATGGTGTAAATGAGAATGATAAATAAAGGTAGTTTTTACCCCCATAACTGTGTTCTGTTATTCTGCACGATCAAAAGTCCCAGTTTGGCTCAAACACCCCTTGTACGTTGTTAAATAACATAATAACAGTCTTTTTAAATTATTATTCATTACAAGTCTGTGTGTGTGAGCCGTTACTACTGTATAAACAATATGAATTGTATGTATTAGAATGAGTGCATTAATGTAAATCTATCATTCATATTATAACCAGCGCTGTTATACAGAAATAATGCTCCTCCTGACCATTGAATGAATCTCCTGACCCTTCAGATTTAAGCTGTCAGCTGTGCTGTGTTAATGTCTTCCAATCCATTTACTTGTTTAAACACAAGGGTCCTCATCTAATAAGAATGTGATATATGCATTGTCTTTTTTAAGCACTTTTTTTAGTCTCAGGTTTTTAATGAGACATGTTTTAATGAGATCTGCTCAGATGCTGACTTAATCTGATAATGCTGTTGGCCAGACATCTTAGAAGGACTAGTCTTCCTGGCCATTCTGTCGGCAGATCTAGAGATACATATCAGGCTGCACTTTTTAGCCTTGAGTGTGTAAAACTTTTCATAAATATGCTCCTGTTTTGGAATTTAGACTGTATAAAATTAGTTAATTTAAACTTAATCTGTAACTGTTAGTGACAGTTTAATATAGCAGAGCTTACATTATTTTCTGCATTGTGCTTTGGTTATTCACTTAAAGAGGTAATAAAAGGCTGGACTAATAACAACAACAACAACATAATAACCGGTTTAAGTTGCAGCAGAATTACTTCCAGTTTGTGCACCGAGTTGAGAAGTGCAGTAGCAGTGAGAAGTTGAGTTCAGTGCTGAATAATTAGGTGAGTCCAGAAATAAACTTAAAATCAAATCTGTATGCTTATTTTTTATTATAAGGTAATAATCACCCAAACAAAGAATAATCCTAGCTGAAACAAGTTCGTATTTAGATAATGCCCAAACTTGGTAAATTAAAGATATAGACTGAAAAAAATGGCTAATTTGAGAGGGCTGGGTGCATGGGGGATGAGCGACGGGAGAAGAGCAGATGAGATTGATGGGTGTTGCAAGAACACAGCAGAAGGAATCTGGAAATAGGCAGCGTGAACAGAAGAAGGGATAAAGACCAGGACAGATGGGTGGGATAGGCAGATCAGATCTGAGATTTGAAAGCTCCATATCCACTGATTATCCTTTTGTGAATACACTAAAGCTTGATGAATGTTCCAGGCCTATATCTGAGGTGTTTTCATTCTGGCACTGAGTGGCTATTTTCATTACAGACTTTAAAGAGGCAAAAAAAAAATGGTTAATTCAAGGATAACTTCAACATCGCTTCGCTAACTCTAACATCCTTAATGGTACTCTATATAATGTAATCTTATTCACCTTACAGTTTTTCTCAGTTGCTTTAACAGACTTTTCTAAATATTACTGCCCAAATATCCATCCAATATGAGCACCTAAAATTATTCACTGTTCCATTTATATCAAGCTTTGGTGAATAATAACAACTAAGAGGGAGGGGGAGAGAGAGAGAGAGAGACTACATGTAAAATGTTATTACATGATGTCTAGGTTGGGGGGCGGGGGGGGGGGTCACATGACCTCATCCACATCACAAAAGCCATTAGTCCTGTCAAGGCAGTGAGGAAAAAGCTATGCTCAATGCAATGCAATCGCTGATTCTTCCAGTCATCATTTGCAGTCATGCAAAATCATGAGTACTGATACTTGACTTTTATAGCAGCAGGGTCTAATTATATGATACAGTAAGTGCAGTTATTTCAGAGTTAAAATACATTACTGTTTGCTGTTAAATACATGTCCTTACTGTTTCTCCATAAAGTACTTTGAAGAAAAGGATTACTATTTGTTCTGAGGCCAAAGATGGCCAAAGATACAGTCAGTCTTAGTGGCTTTAATGTGTCAATTCTTTTAAGAACAGAATTGATGCTTATTGAAGTTTTTCTTGTTGTTTCTCCCTGTTCTAGTGTCTGTGGTGAAGAGAACAATCTGGAAACCCAGTTTAGTGATGAATCAGTCCGGGCTTTATTCTTTATTCAAATAAATGTTATTGAATTTCTTTCCTATTGATCGTTCAAGAAAGAAGACAAGCTGAATACCATATGAACAAACCCTGTATAAGCCAATGTAATTTCTTTACAGAAAGTACGGTTTATTTAACAAGAACTTGTTCTTGGTAATGAAGAAGGATTGCAGCAGTGCTGTTCTAGCATTTTGAAAGCGTCACAAACCTTGGATGCCTTCCAACTCTGTCATTAGCACACACCTGTTGCCTGTGTCTGATGATTTCCCATTGGGGAATCCCCGTTGCGACTTGTGGTTGATTAGCTCAAATGAAATTTGTTAGCTGAGCTCTTAGGGATTAAGTCAAACATAGCAAGTTTAAATTTTAGCAACCGTAATCGTATTCGTTTACGATTAAGTTTTGTGTCACCAGCTACTTTGTTGAGACATGCAATTTGAAACGTCATTGCTTGGTTCCCGTAAATAGTTTGCAAACTAAGTGATGCTGCCTCACAGCTCCAGGCCCGGGTTCAATACTGAGTTCAGCTTTCTGATTGTGTCTGAGTTTCACATTTTGTTTCTAGAGATGGACTGATTGTAATGTTCTTGGATGTTTTCAATCTCTGGCCTGCTATTTAAAATATTTTGGAGGATTTTTTTTTTGTTGAGTGCATTAATGTAAATCTATCATTCATGTTAGAACCAGAACAACCTGCGCTGTTATACAGAAATAATGCACATCTTCTGACCAATCAGATTTAAGCCTACAGCTGTGCTGCGTTGTAATGCTGTATTAATGTTCCCCAAACCATTTGTACTTATTTTAACACAAAAGTCATTATTTATTAAGAATGTGATTTTTGCATTATCTTTTTTTTGTTGTTTTTTTTATTTTTATTTTTTTACTGTTAGCATTTTTCAGTCTTGGGTTTTTAATGAAATGTTTTGATGAGACCTGGTTATATGCTGACTAAATCTGACAGTGTTGTTGGCCAAGTTTCTTTAAAGAAAGGAATATTGTTAGTATTGAAGAAGGATTACATCAGTGCTGTTTTAGCATAGTAAAAGCATCACAAACCTTGGATGCCTTCCAGAACTGTTATTAGCACACAACACCTGTTGACTGTGTCTTATGATTTGCCATTTTATTCATTTAAGATTAGGTTCTGTGTCACTAGCTACTTCGTTGAGACATGCAAGCTGACACAACGTCATAACTCGATTCTTATAAATAATTAGTTTGCAAACAGCTCCAATCCCTGGTTCAATCCTGAGTTCAGCTTTCTGAATGTGTCTGGGTTTCACATGCTGCTACTAGATGTGCACCAATTGCAATGTTCTTGGACAGTTCCAATCGCTGACCTGCCATTTCCAATTTTTCTTTCTAAGAACTATAATTGAGAGCATGCACAAACATCTTTGTAACTTTTCTTTCATTTAAGATTTAACTACTCCAAAACTGCACAGGTTACAGTCTTTTTATTCAAGCAAATAACAACAACAACAAAAGGTTCTTGCTCGGAGCTCTTTTGTTTAAATAAATTCCACTGGAGATGAGGATGTTTGATTTGATTGGATGTTTTTGAACTGAAATGTAAATAAAGATGCTGATTTACTCTAGAGATCTGATTGGCCGAGCTCTCTCAGAGGGGAGGGATGAGCGGTACTTAGTGCTCTCACACGCCACAGCCAATCAGGGGCGTCTGTGAGCTCGCGCAAGCGCAAGGAGCGGATAGAGCTGTCCTACGAATGTGTTACACCGCCCTCTTTGGCCCTCCCGACTGAGTGGTAGTAGTAGCCTTAATGTGGGAGCCCCCTAGTGACGGGGAGGAATTGGATATGACTAAATTAGGGAGAAAAGGGGGAAAAAATGCTGATTTAAATGCATGGGAGCCAATGAGTCATTGGCTGGATGAGAGAACAATAAGCCTTGTTTGAAGTATTTTGGTTGCCAAAAATGACAAATGGAAGATTTTATGCAGTACAAGCATTCAATATCACAAAAGTATAAATGCCCTCACAATAATGCCTTATTATCAAAGAGAAGTACAATTTTGAAGAGTTTTCAACCCCTACCGTGAAATAGTCTGCTGCTCTTAGAATAAGTCCATTCGATTTTGCCCAAGTAAGCCAAAGTGAGTTTGGAGAATTTTTAACTACTTGTAGTGTATACCTCAAACACCATCCTACAGCCTGAGGTGTGCAAAGTGAAGCTTTTGCACAGCACAAGAATTTTGCTTGACAGCACACCTGCTCTGCTGAGACCTCTTAGGCCTGACCTTGCAATAATGCTCCAGGAGAGTGTGTCCTTGCTGGTAAGCACTTTCCTGTTTAGGTTCTGTACTTACCTTTCACACCTCTGTGTGGGAGTCTGCCCTAACATTGTCAAAGATATCCCCATAGCATGGCCAAGCCAATGCACAAGAACAATAAAGCAGAAAACCTCCAAATACTGCACATTGGTGGCTTCTTGTGTCTATTTTTCTAAAGCCCTCAGTGATGCTACAGACATGTCAAGTGAGAAAAATGAGCCTGGTAGGCTCTTTTATTTCAGATGAGTGGATTTCCAGCCAAAGATATATGAGTTCTTTCTCTTTTTTTCTTGGACTGTATACTGCAAATTGTCTTAGTTCCTTTTTCCTCATCCCCTCAACAATGAGCACGAGGAGAATGTGAAAGAGAAAGATGGAGTCCTTGACTTAAGTCAGAAATAAATCAGAAGGGGAGCAGATTTAATATGCTGATTAGGGATGTCTTCTTCCGCAAAGCTTCTTGGGACCAGATGGCTGCCAAGTTTGTCCTTGAAATAACCAAGCAGAGGCAAAGTTCTTGGATGTGGTTCTGACAGACCATAATAAGGACCTGTTCACCCTCCTGGGTAATTATAAGTCTGATCAGTTAGCCAGCATGTCAGTCTCCTGGAGTGTCTCCAAAGATTTTTCTCCTCTTTTCAGGATCATTTCATAGCTAATTTGAAGTTAGGTCTTGTCATTGTTTGCATTTTTGCACTAAGGTACAAAGAATTCTTTGCACAAAGAATAGATGTTATTATTATATATTAATTATTATTCATTAATTAATAATTATTTTTATATTATATAAATATTATATAATCAGTGATTAGTGTTTGGGTTCAATGGTTGTCAGTGATTAGTTTTTGGGGACAATGGTTATCAGTAATTAGTGTTTGGGAAACATGGTGATGAGTGATAAGTGTTTGGGAACAGTGGTGATTAGGGATTAGGGCTTGGGAACAACAGTCATCAGTGATTGGTGTTTAGGATCAGTGGAGATTAGTGATTAGTTTTTGGATTCAGTGGTGATCTGTAATTAGTGTTCGGGAAGAATGGTGATCAGTGATCGGTGTTTGGGAACAGTGGGGATTAGTGACTAGGTCTTGGGAACAATGGTCATCAGTGATAAATTTTGGGGGCTATGGAGATCAGTGATTGGTGTTTGAGTTCAATGGTTAATTAGTAATTAGTTTTTGTGAAGAATGGTGATCAGTGATTGGTGTTTGGTGTTTGGGGAAAATGGTGATTAGTGTTTGGGAACAATGGTGATCAGTAATTAATGTTTGTGAAAAATGGTAATCAGTGACTAGTGTTTGGGAACGATGGTGTTCAGTGATTGGTGTTTGGAAACAGTGTTGATTACTGAGTAGGGTTTGGGAACAATGGTGTTCAATGATTAGGGTTTGGAAGCAATGTTAAACAACCATGTGAAAATATTGTTAGTTATTTTAGCTGGGCTCTGTTTTGAAACAAAGCTTCTAAACTAAGATATAAAAAAGTCACAAAACCTAGCAATAACTTTTTGTCACCATTTTATTGCATTTTTAAACTTGTAGTTTTGGATGGGCAGTGAAAAAGCTATTTGTATTCAGATTATGGGGATTCATTTGCTTGGGTGTGACAATCATATTCGTTCTTCACTTGCTGCGATACTTCAAAGTTACTTTAATCTATAAGGAAGCCACCATACAATGTGAATAAATGAGAAACCTTAAACAAATTTATAATAAGCATAGACACTGCATTGTAATAAATGTGAAGGTAATAAATATTACCTGAGTCATTCTTTACTCAAGTAGACTTTGCTTCTCATTTTTGAATGCATCCCACTTCTTTTTAAGCAGTGTTACAGTTAGATAACTTGGCTGAGATGAATTAGATTTTCTCTGCTCTGGCTCTGCATGTTGACTCAGGCGTACCTCTTCCTTGGAGTCTTCCTCCCAGCTCTCTCACCTAATTTATGACTAAAACTTTCCTAAACTCAAAGAAGGCAGCCAGGAAGCCCAGACCCAGACAAGAAACTTCATACATCATTACACACTTTGCAGCTCAAGAAGTCTGTCTTCCATTGAGGCGTGAACTTCAAATGATTTCTTTTTTTTTTCTTTTGTGCCCCAGTATTGAAGTGCAACATGCACTTGATGTTGGGTCACCATGATTGAGTAGCCCATTGCAGCTCTTGAACACAAAAAAGTGGAAAAGAATTAATGAAAGTACCCGGAGGAGAGAGATGCTCAGTGTTCAGCCCTGCTGTGATTCAGGTCACATGTGGCACCATCAAGCTGTGCACTAAGGGCTCAAACTGATGATTTGATATTTGAGTTCTTCCAGTGTGTGTGCTGTGTCTGTTAGGCTCCATATGAGTGTGATTGATGAAGGATACTATGCAATCGGAACTTCAGCGGTACAGAGGCCAGTTGCTACCAGTGATAAGTGAAGTAATAAAAATAAGCATTTGTGTTACAATTCACTCCATTCATTATAGTCATGTTGAATGTGAATTTATTTGAAATATAGTTTTTAAAAAAACTGTAGTCCTTAAATCATTTTTTTCTCTTTGTCATAGATGATGGCAAGCTCTCCTTTGAGGAATTCAAGGCTTACTTTTCTGATGGGATTCTCACGACTGAAGAGCTTCAGGAGCTTTTCTACTCAATCGATGGGAGACAGACGAAGTATGTACAATCTGAAATGTATCCCTCATTTTAAATCTGCAATATATACGAAATCCTTCATGTTCCCTTTAATTAATGCTTCCTGTGACAAGCTGTAGCGGAACTCGGCTTCACAGTCTTTCGTACAAGAAATAAATAATACAAAAAGATGAAAACTGTCAAGGATAAAAAGTTTTAAAAAATCGTTCCAAAAGAGAAAGTTCTGTCTTTAGCTCTTCTTCAAAGAGGTAGGTTTGACAGAATATATGAAAGACTGACTTAATACTTGAAAAAGAAAATCGCTCCGAAGCCACATGGACCACATGGAAATGGTTCCAGTTTGGGTTTTTCATTGTATGATCAAAACACTTTGCAGACTCTTTTTATAAGGGTGCACAATCTGCAATCATGGCAACAAATTGCTTGGTAATTACTGTATTCAGAAATCTACATTCCCTTAGTCCTGAAATAGAGATCTATTCCATGCTCAGCGTGCTCCTGGTTCTCTAGAGCAGAAACCCAACTCGCCTATCCTCATTAAAGCATTAATCCAGACATTAGACGTGTAGCGTCTGGGGCAGTTTTCAACATGGTTAAAATTCCTCCTTTGACGCATACTGTAGGGTCAGAATAAACTCCTGGCATCTTTGCTACCCAAAACAACATGCTTAGATTAGATGTTAGTAACTTTATACGTTGTGATAAACAAGCCATGTATATATTTAAACAGAAACATAGGACATGCTTAAATGATCTATACTACGTCTGTAAAGATCAATTATCCATAACCTCATGTCATCTACTGTATATAACAAAAGAACACAGAGCTGTCCCATAGGAGTGCATGATCGGAGACAAATCGCCATCACTCTGAGCAAACAAGGTCAAACGTGTGTCATTTCAAAGCATAGTGGTTTGGCCGCAACATGTATGTGTGTGTTTGTGTTCACACTATTTAATTACTTATATCATTAAAGAGCCCTATTTTTGCTTTTAATTTAGCCCACCGAGTCTCACCTCTATTAAAATTCCATTACTGCCTCCAGGGAGCACTTGAGACAAGTCCAAGCAATTATTTAGTTCAAGCTTCTCTGCTCAGGATTACATTCTGTTTTGATGTGTAATTCAATCTGGCATTTTTTTAAAGACAAGAATATAATAGTGACTATTATCTGATGTTTATTTGTTAATTATGAACAGCTATACAGTTGCATACTTGACACGATCTAAACATCTAAATATCTGTCCAAGATTCACTGCTTATATGTAAGTGCACTACAGTATATGTTGCTTTTCAGTATTGCGAAAAATCTAGTCACTTCCATGAGTATTTGGACAGTGACACATTTTTCATAGTTTTCCTTTGTACCCCGCCACATTGGATCTGAAGTGAAGCAATTAAAATGCAATTGACTTCCTGCTTAAATTCAATGGGTTTTCAAAATTGCATTAATTGTTTAAAAAACTAATTTGTTTTCACAGTCTCAAAAGGAATTAGACAGTTGTCTGATGAGCAGTTTGATGGTTAGGCATGGCCAGTTTCCTCATTATTTCAGGAGAAAATAAGGGGGGATAAATGGTCTGGAACTGATTCTATGTTGCATCACTGTCCAAATACTAATGATGTGGACTGACAGACAGTTATATCACTGTCATCATGATGGATGAGTCATAGTCCAAAACTATGAATATGTCTAAACTACCAGCAACTGCCTCAACCAGAACCAGTTAAAAATCACTCTCTTTTTATTAAAGTACCAATTTTACTACTTTCATTTTTCTGCTTTCCCTTTACAGCAACCTTGACACAGACAAGTTATCAGGTGGGTTTCAATCATTCCTCCCTCATTACTTCACAAAACATTATTATTATACTCATCTAATAGATTATTGATAAGGGTGGACAGTAGTGCTAATTACAGTAGCTAATCGAGAACTTTATGATTTACACAAGAAAGTTAGTTCCACTGGAATTGTCTTTGTTGTCCTCTAACAGTTTCCTCTGACTCCTCGTGGCTTCTTTAGCAGTTCCTCTTGGTAGTACTGAGAGTTGTCCCAGCCTTGAGGAGGCACAAAGGTGAAACCTGTTGGGATTGGCAAATTGTTTTTCGGGTGAGCCTGTGGAGTTAGCAGAGTTAGAGTGCTGAAACAAAGTCGCAGCAATATAGACGGTCCATGAGTCATCCACACAGGGCAACAGATTGCTGTCAGACTAAGATGTCAGCCTCTAGAAGTCATTTCAAGCTCTGCTTGAAACACTGATGATGGGCTGCGGCTTTTACTTTGCAATCGCAACCTAATGAATTGCTTGAAAGATATTTATTCTTATGATGTTGGTGCTCGTGGAGATATGTAATGATGTAGCTTTAGCGGTTCTTGGTATCCGAAAAAAAAAGGGATATGCAACCATATATACAAGTAATTTCCTGTAAACCGGTCTGTTCCTATACCTTTACATATCTAAAGAACAGGGGTGGAGCAGACTACACTTAAGGTGCCAGGTTGTTTAAAACATCGACATATAAATTCCAAGAGTTAAAAGATAAAATGGCAGTGCAATTCCAGTACTTTCAGTGGGGAATCTATATACAGTAGTGCGTGATGCCTTTGTACAACTGCCAGATAAACTAGCTCATATAGTGCGCAAGGGCACACTTCCTCCTGACCGAATATCCCCTCAGGTACTTGTGCAATGTACACCTCGCTGAAAAAAGAGTTCCAGACTTGCTCTTACTTTTTTATCAGTAGGCTGGCCTCTGGCACAAATCAGGGCTGCTGCATTATTAACACTAACCTGCAGCATGAACACAACTAAATACCTGGGTTTTTAAACCCCCTTGTCTCTGTCTCTCAATAAAATCAAATACAGCTGAATTCAGACATATCACTCCACTCGTGTCGTACCAGCTCATAAACATCCGTTATCGCTTCTTCTTCCTTCATCTGTTTTTCTTTTATCAGAGGTGCGACATTGTTCTGTGACAGAAGGGCTGAATGATTCATCACATTATCATTGATGTAATTTTCTGCAGCGAGCATGTTGTAAATGAATGTGCCTTAAAAACTGGAAATAATAGCATCACTCAAGCTCCAGCTGAGTGACTCTAACACTGCAGAGTTGTGTGCACGGAGGGGTAGGACAACACAGTGAAAACACACTAATGTGAACATGAACATACTCATTTTTATTAGCTGTTGCACAAAAAAAATTTAATTTGATGTACCCTTTCATACCTACTAATTCTGCTTGAGCACATGTGTACAGATGCAATCAGATGTGATAATATGTCATAATATTTTCCTGTAGCTGAAATTCAAATAGATGACATTATATATGGTATAGACCCCAACATAGGATGTAAATGCCAGTGTGTAATATATTATATGTTATATTATATTAACCCTTACATAGTGTGAATATGTAAACAGTCATGTAGAATTAGGCTTAATTGCATGTTGGCAGTGCTTAAATAAATAAGTCATTCGTTCAGCAAACCATGTTGATTGTCGTGCGTGTTGAGTCATTCCATATATTTGTAAAAAATGAATACAATGTTTGCATATTTGTTTGAAGAAAAAAATTAATGAGACATGCATCCTGGCTGAAACATCCCTACCATACAAAATGTTCCACATTATCGTCTAATAAGTGCGGAATAACACACAACAGACCATGCTGTTATACAAAAATAATGCACACCGGGGGATATGACGCGGAACGAGACGGAACCTAGGTGAAGCCACCCACCCCCTTCCCGTTGCATTGTTTTTTATAACAGCATGGTCTGAAGGTGACATCGCAGTTACACCACAGCGATTTGCCAATGAATTTGTTAAGGAATTTCATGCATTTGATCAGTTTGTTAGATTTAATGTTGATGAATCTGAGAGACAACTTAGTTCCTGTTCTCACCTACGTTATAGCTGTGATAAACAGTCTCTCCCTCAACAGCCTCTCAGCAGCCAGTCATTTTACTAAGAAAACAGAAGAAATGGAAAGCAGTACAAAAACTGAGAGCTCTTTAAACCACGACTCTTTCCATAAATGTTAAATAAACACTTCTGAACAACAACATCTTAAACTTGTAATTATTATTCATAGATTATCTGGAACATTCAAGATACAGTACACGTCCATGTGTTTTGAGCTGTTATTTTAAAAAAATTACCACTTGTTGCAGAAACTTCCCTGAATATACATGCAGACAATTCTAGCTTTCATTATCAGCTCATGCCATATATATGTACAAACCCGTGATACGCTCAGACTGCTTTGAAGTTATTCTGATCTGTACAGTGTTCATTGTTCAATAGGTTCCTCTGATTTATATTTAAGGGTATTAGAGTAAAGGGGGCTGAATACAAATCTACGCCACAGACGTTTATTTTTCAGATTTTTATTTGTAAAAGATTTTTAAAACTATTGATCATTTTCCTTCCACTTCACAATTATGTGCCACTTTGTGTTGGTCTGTTACATAAAATCCCAATAAATGCTTTTATTTCTGTGGTTGTAATGTGACAAAAGGTGGAAAAGTTCAAGGGATATGAATACTTTCACAAGGCGCTGTATCACAGGATAGGATGATTTTTTTTTTTTAGACATTTGATGTGTGTGACACAATGTTGAGAGATTTATACAACAGTAAACAATTACCAGCTAACACTGGTAATTGTATGTAGAGTACCTCAGGTGTACCCACTGCACTTAGTTAGCGCTAAAGCTGTAAAACTTGTGAGAGATTGCAACTGATCAGCAGTGTCAGGCTTTTATTTTCGCATCACATTAAAATATTGACAAGACTGGGCAGATTCTAGCTTTAAGAGATTCAGCAAGATTTAACAAAAATAGCCTGTTTTTTTTCTGACAAATCCCACCAGATGATGCACTGTATGATTAATTACAAGAATGAAGAAAGCTTTATTTAACAAAAAATTTTTTTTTTCAGATTATCTCTAAAATGGGAGCCAATGCTAGAGCCTGAAGGCAGGACTTAAAAGCAGCTCAGTTAAGAGCATTTTGAGTGAAAAATTGATTAACACTTAGTTCACCTTACCATTTTTTTTAAACAATAGTGTGAATGTTAGTTCAAATGCATGAGGTACATTTCACACAGGCACTGTTGTGGCAAAAGTGCAATATACTGTACAGTAGAGGGGTTCTTATTATATCCTTTATAATGTAATTTCTCCGTGGGGGCTAATGATTCTCTGGATAATGCTGTTTCAAAGAAAGAAATGTATCTGTGATACAACAAAGAAGGCAGAAACAGTTACTATCAGACGACTTTATATGGGCTGAGAACGCATAAGGAGTATTAAGGCATTTAATGTTGCTTTCTGTGGAATACAGTGTCAGATAACTGCTCTGAAGTGAATGACTAATGACGGCTGAGATTAATCCCACTGAAGAGTGCAGTAGGTTTTGACTCTTAGAAACTAAATCACACAAGTCATTAGAAAAAACAATGGAACAATAGTTTGCGTTCTTTAAGAGCAATTTCCAGTTTACATTTTAGAAATATTAAGCTCGGATATTTCAGAACATTATGACCTAAATATTCTGCATCAAATACTTACATTATTCAAACTCAGAAATGTACTGGTAAAGGAAAAAAAAAAACCTTCACTTGAGTTATTCAGAGCAAGAATGTACAGTGATGGTTGAGGTCCTATCTGTCTCAAAGTCAACAATCAAGATAAGATGTAAACCAGAGTAAATGATGTGCGAGATGTAAACCATTAGTAAGCCTCAAATAAGCATCTAAAAAAATAACCCATATATTTCTAGAGCAACATCCTATGGACAGATGCGACATCAGAGAATCATGGAGACGAGAAAGAACTGCTTATGCTCTGAAGCATACCACATCATCTCATGGCATGGGAATGTATTTTTTTTCCTGTTGATGCGACAGCTGATGAATGATGAACTGTGTAGGGTTATACTAACTGCTCAAACTCAGCCAAATACCTTACAATGTACCGGATGGTGCAAATAAGAGTTTTCCCACAAAATCACCTACCTTTTAAATTTTTTATCACATTGTCTTTTAGCTGAAAGAGAGAGTAGCTGGGAGGAAAGGTGGTGCCTCTCTCTAGCGCGGCACTGTGTGGCACCACTAATCTAAAAATAGACAGGTGTTTTGTTCATTTCTGGACAGTAACACTATGTTATTCTTAGCATTTTGTAGCTGTTTTCTTTTTCCAATGAACTTATGGACATGAACATGCAGTGTTTCCAAGTGCGGTCGCATCCTCTGCGCAAAGAAATAGATGTTTTTGGAGTATGATTTAGGGGAGTGCAGAGAAACAGTGTTGTCTTTTTTTTTTCTGTTTTCGGAAGTTGCAGCTGGATTTAAAGAGGATGATAGAGAGTGCTAGCTGAAATCACTTTGTCATTGTATAAACATAAAAAATGGATATACCTTTTTTTTTTTTGGTCTTTACGTAAATCCTACACAACATTCATGCTGGTCAGTACATTCTCTATGCTATTTTGTTCTCTCTCCTTTGCTTCTTTCCAGATTATTTTTCTCAACATCTTGGCGAGTACCTGAACGTCCTGTCAGCTCTAGAGAAGCTCAACGTTGCTATCCTAAATGCAATGGACAAGACTAAAGAGGTAAGAAAACTTAAAAGATTGATTGGATGGATTGGATTGGATGTTTATTTAATGGGTTGTATCATTAAAATGCTGCAAAAATATGCAATCACAATGGTGACTCACAGAATGTGAATGTGGTTCTATAGGTGTGTGTGTGCGTGTGTGCGTGTGCGTGTGCGCGTGTGTGTGCGCGTGTGCGTGTGCGCGTGTGTGTGTGTGTGTGTGTGTGTGTGATTCTGCCCCGAAGCAGGCAGGAAGAGCCAATTCACAGATGGAGACATTCCGTGCATTATAGATAATGTCTCTGTTTAAGCAGTGAAAAATCCAGGCTGCTTGTTTGCATGAATTAGCATGTTAAAGTGCTTGCGCGCTGCCGGGTTGTTATTCTGGAGAAATAGAACAGCACTTTGGTGGAGTTAAGCTGTTGAGATACAGGCTCTGAGCATCTGTAGCAGTTTGTCAACATATTAGGAAAGCCCTGCAGTGAGAGACTTTAGTTGTGTGTGCCTAGAAAAGTTTACAGAACACTACTGTTACTTCACTTACAGAACTTTTGCCTTAGGCCATGTCTGATAAGCCGAGCTGGATGTACAGGGAAGAAAAACAATAGAAATATGCGGCAGTTCTGTGATGCTGAAGCAAGGTACTGTAGCAATGATGTAAATAGATAGATAGATAGATAGATAAGTTTGGACACACCTTCTCATTCAAAGAGGTTGAATTTGTATTATGGCAAGAAAAAAGCAGCTAAGTAAAGAAAAACTAGTGGCCATCATTACATTAAGAAATGAAGGTTAGTCAGTCCGAAAAAAATTGGGAAAACTTTGAAAGTGTCCCCAAGTGCAGTCAGGAAAACCATCAAGCGCTACAAAGAAACTGGCTCCCATGCGGACCGGCCCAGGAAAGGAAGACCGAGAGTCGCCTCTGCTGCGGAGGATAAGTTCATCCGAGTCACCAGCATCAGAAATCACAGGTTAACAGCAGCTCAGATCAGAGAGCAGGTCAATGCCACACAGAGTTCTAGCAGCAGACACGTCTCTAGAACAACTGTTAAGAGGAGACTGTGTGAATCAGGCCTTCATGGTAGAAGATCTGCTAGGAAACCACTGCTAAGGACAGGCAACAAGCAGAAGAGACTTGTTTGGGCTGAAGAACACAATAAAGAACAGAATAAGGAAAACTCTTTGAATGAGAAGGTGTGTCCAAACCTTTGGTCTGTACTGTAGATAGATAGATAGATAGATAGATAGATAGATAGATAGATAGATAGATAGATAGATGGAAATTTATGGTGGTGATTTCTATGTACTGTAAGTTATTATTAATATTAGCTATCTAAGTCTAAAACTACCATGTGTTTCCATAACTTCCATTATTTAGAGTATGAATTAACATCCTGACACTATCACAGCCTTGGTATTTTGGTATTCCTATGGCTAAATGCCTAAGACAGCCTTACAAGCTCTTCTCTCTGAGAAGAGGTGGGTCACATGACATTACTCTCTCCAATTGGGTTGCAATGGTGTGTGTCTTTGAACTTCGTAGATTGAATTGTGTAGTTACAGTTTAACATTCTCTGAATATTGACGTCCTGATAACCTGCTGCATGCATGCCATGGAGGAAGTAAGAGCTAGGGTTCACCCTCTCAATCAATCGGTCAAGCAAACAAGCAAGCAATCAATAAAAACAAAGCAATTCAACTAATTTATAGAATATATTTTATATAACTAGAACTTAAACTATTGTGCACCTATTATTAATGTTTCATTTATTATTAATGGTTAATGTGTACAATGATGATCACATGCTAATGTATACTTAATATGCATGCTGTGGTTGATTCATAATTAAGAATTAATTATTGGTTCTAGGGTTGCAGCACATAACCAGTGTATAAAAAGCAAGCAAATAGTATGATGGCCATACACACTTTCATGACCATATACCTCCAAAGTGCGAAAGCGTTTCACTTTTAACATGGCTAAACTACACTATTTACAAAGATTGCATGCATGGGAGCATATCAGTAACAGAGTTTCTCAGTTAATTAGTTCTAATGTGCTTGCCTGAAGCAAGTACTTCAGAAACTGCAAAAAGTCTCATGCAGTTGTCCAAATGGGTAAGTGAAAAATTCTGTCAACAAATAAGATGCTATGTTTAAGACATAGTCGTTTTTCTGACTGTGTGCCAGTGCTGAGCTCAAACCGCCTGCAATATTAAGACTTTAAGTCATGGTTATATTTTACTGCTGCTGCTTATTTGACAGAAAAAAAAATAGCGTATCAGCAGGAAAGTTCATTAAAAGGCACATTTTTGTTAGGTTTTATTGTTAGTTAGCACATACTGCATGTAAAACAAGCTCAAGGTAAATTAAAAAGCTGATAGCTAAATAAGAGCTGTAGGTTTATTGTGCAATTCATACACTGATCAGCTGATTCGACTATGAAAATAGTCATGAGTTGCAATCCTAGTTGGTTCCAAAATTTGCATAGGAATTGTGTAACATCATTGGTGTTGAATTTATGCTGATGATGTATACTAATGTACATTTTAGTTAAATGTTGTAGTCTTTAAATGTTCAGTTCATATTTACATAACTATGATTTAACTTTTTTTTATATTAAGTGTAAGCTTACTGTTCCATTGTGATCATTTGTTGTAGTGTATTAATGCTTACATGAACTGTTTGGTAATAATAATATCCACTAAGACAGTAAGTGGCCTCCATCCATATTCCTGCATCCATTTCAACCTAAACTATATTTTGCGATTTCCAGGACATTTTCCAAACCATCCATCATTTATGACACCTGATATTAGACCATGATTGATGTGTCAATACAGGTGCTGTACTTAATGGAACCAAAGGGATATCACTTCTGTTTTATTGAGAATGTCTTCCAGCTTTTATCGGAATGATCCAATTTGCAAAACCTGAGGAAAAACATTGACACATTAAATGGCAAGAGTTGATTAGCATGAATAAGAAGCCATCACACTCTGACAAAGACCATGATGTTCCCCCTGCATCTTGAAAATATCAAAGAACACATCTTGAACGGGGTCAAAACGGGAAAATGCACATTTATGAAGTTCATACTACTTGTCAGGTTCTCAGCATGTTTATCGTCTTGTCACTAATTTCTATTAATGCGCTCACCACTTCCATTCTGATCGAAAACAAGTTATTACTTTGTCCAACCTGATTGCTCTATGCTCTTATCAGGTGCTTATCATGTACTTACTACGTTGTCATTATGCCTGATGGGCTAGTATAAATACAGCATCGTGCACAGTGCTTTCCATCACAAAGAGATGGTGCGAGGGATTGCATCCAGTATTTATATTAAATTCTCTGAACATGACATAGACGCGCTGATAACCTTCTGCATACATGCCATAAACGTGATAAAGTACCAGAAGAAAGTAATATGAACTGATAATGTGGTCTTCTACAATGTGGCATACACCTACCATGGTCATAGCAAAGCCTGAAGAGGTCGTTGTGAAAAGTCCATCGACGTGGCAACCTAATGACAAGTCAGAACACCATCCAGTCTTTCCCATCGTGCCATGCTTGCAGTTTTTTATTGAAGTCCCTATGAGGTGTCAGTTACACCGTTAACTGGCCAATGCCATCATTACTATTTCCTTATTAAGTACATAATGTGTCTTGCTTCTTGCGCGTCCTCACCAGGCTTTTTTTTTTGAACATTTCCAAAAAAGCACAGCAGTTATACAAGTTTTTACTACATTCGCGCAATTTATTAGGGATGTAATGGGAACGTGGCCCAGCGTGATAGACAATGTCCTGCCATGTGTAAAGAATTAAAGGACTTCAATAGCACAACATGGTTCTTGTGAGACGTTGTGTATGTAGTGTACATGCATTTTTCATACACCTGCCTTTTCTCATCACCAAAAAAAAAAGAAAGAAATATGTTTATGATAAATTATTTACCATTTTAAGTGTTACAAATGGAAATGTGGTTAATATTTGAAGTCGAACAGCGGTAAAACTAAGTTGTCTTGCTAAGATGTTGTGCATCATAGCTGAATCAACAAAACACTTCTCATGTTCTTTCAAAACACTTGTTCTTTTTTGCTGCTGATTTTTTTTCCTCCAGAAATGTTTAATGTGAAACTAATGAGAAAGCAAGGGTGAATAAATTAAAATATATTAGTACTAGAGCTGTAGAAAAGTGTAGTTTTTCATATTGTAATATTTTATTCATTTATTCATGTGTGTGCAAATAGTTTATACTTATTGTTTCTGCTTTGCAACAAACCCACGTACAGGAACAGATGAAATGTCAGTTTAAATGCAGTGATCTGACATAAAGTGCTCGGACTGCACTATAATCAAAAACCTGTTCCGCTCCATTTGTCATGTTAGTTTTTTTGCAGCTGATTGATGTTGAAAGACTAAATGACTTAAGAGTTCGCAGCAAGATCTTTCACAGTAAGGGAAGGCAATTATTCATGTATAATTTCTAGCCTCAGGCTCTCCGTCTATTATTGAACAGTTTTGTCTAGTAAGGAAAATTATTTCCTAATTATTTTTAAATAACTCATGAGACGCTTGGCTTAACCTTGTGGCATCACCCAAAATGGACCTCTTCACCAAGCCAGATTCAGATTGGGAATGTTTACAGGTTTACACATTGCACTTTTCATTGGTCCTGACACTGAGTTACTTATTTCATCACCATTTATATTGATTCTGTAAGTAGAACACACATGCAATATGCTTGTGTAAAAAAAATTTGATTCTGTTTTTGTGTCAAGTATAGTATTCCTCACATCTACTGTCCTGCATTTTTATTTGACCAATTTATCTATCTATCTCTCCATCCTTCCATTCATCTATCCATCCCTTATCACTGCTTATCATGTAAATCTGATTTTTCTTTTTGTGGCATTAAAAAAATACTACTTCGAAATATCTCCTTTTGGGAGGTGGTAGGGAGAAAACAGGTGACAAACAGCACATTATTGCATTCTAGACAGCAAGCACAAAAGGCATATGTAATGTCCATTGTTGTGGTGACTAATAAGCCATAATAAAAAGCATAAGAATGAGAAAAAATATTTGTTAGTGTTTTTGTGGCTTATTAGTCACAAAAGTCATATCTCATGTCCATGACTAATAAGCCACAAAAACACTAACACAGATACATTAATCAGTTTATTTTCAGCGGATTGACCTAGATATACGGTTTTTCACACTACACTGCTGTTGGCCAGAACAATTACACAATAATATACTTGGCAGTATTGGGGTGGTAACAGCTGATGAGGAAGCTGCACAAAGGTACTGAAGGCTGTTTGAAGAAGGCTGAAAATGAGCTAATGAAATAAGAAAAAAATATTAAATATAGTTAATTTCTTCAAGTCCTCTAGGTCATTGGAGATTATTCCAAATCATCAAATAGATTAATTGTATTAATATTTCCAGTTTAGTAGTATTACTAAAAAGCAGTTTAATTATAAGCCAAATAATTCCTGCTACTGTACGCCCCTGGGTCTGTCATTGCTAAGGCGGGTGAGGCTCTGTGTTTCTGATTATATTGTCAAGGGTTTGAGCTCCATCACCGCCGGGTTGCCACTATTGAGTCCTTAAACCATAAGTTGCTGGTCCCAAAACCTAGATGAAAAAAGGCTAGCAACCTGGCCCTGTAAAAATCATCACTGCTATAGAAACGATGGAACTGCCCGATGTGGTAACAGTACAAGAGAAACATTTTCACTCTTTCTCTGTCCCGCTCATCCTATACAAGGTTGTGGGAGGCCTGAAGCATGTCCCAGGGAACTCGGGGCACAAGGCAAGGTACACCCTGGATGTAGTCCAATCCATCACAGGGCACACACACACACACACACACACTCACACACCCACTATGGGTGAACATGAACGTGAACCCTCTGCCATGGATGTTGTGAGGCCACAGTTCTATACAGCACAATGTTACCTATAGGTTTGCCGCCAAACAAACAAACAAAAAAACTACACGGCTAGCAAATCCTATAAACTATAAATCCTCACTTTCTATTTTCTACACTGGTATCATGTTAAAGATATTTTATATTTCATGATCTTTATGATAACAGGGAGTTTTCTAGTTAGAAATTCTTCATAATTTGCACTTGATCAATGTGATTATCTAAAAATTGCAATAATACCGAGATATTATACATTTTATATGTCAGAAAATTACATTTTTTTCAAACTGAAAACCTGTCACTGCTGTTCGAACCACTGAGGCAAATGAAAGAATGCAGCCGGCACTCAGCACATCACTTTCAGCTGGTTTGTTTCCTGAAACCTTATAGGACTGTAAACGAGACAAATGTTCCTGGTTCAGTTCCCTTGGTGCCGTAGTTGAGTCACATCGTCATTGTACTGGAACCAGTCTGTAAACAACTGGACAGTGATACAGATTGTTTTTTTACTCAACGTTTCTCTCTCTGCAGGAGTATCAGGGCTCTTCTGTGTTGGGGCAGTTTGTGACACGCTTTATGTTGAGGGAGACGTCCAGCCAGCTGCTCTCTCTTCAAATGTCTCTGCAGTGTGCCATGGAGGCCGTAGAGGAACAGAGCAGCCCTGCACCGTGAGACACACAGACAAACAAACAAGTGCCATGACTGCTTTCTAACCATAATCTTCGAACCGAAGCCAAGTTCATATACTAAATTACAATCAATGCACAATCTATATCATTCAGTTGACTTGATTTGTGTGATATGTTTATGCATTTTAGTTGTGGGAGCAGTGAAACAAAATAAGTGTAATAAATGGCATTTTACATTCAGGTTCATAAGTATTGGAACACTGTACAATTTTTGGCAGTTTTGTTTCGGGTACACAATGGAGACAAGAGGGGAAAAAACTATTCAATTTCGCAATTCTTTTGTCTCTGTGCACTCAATAATTTATTTTTTTAATTAGTTTTTATATCATCTAGTTCATCTACAATCCATTCACGCATTGGTAGGCAGCACAGCATCTTTTGTGGTATGAGCAAATTATTTGCTGTTTGCTCAGAAAGTTTAACGAAATCTGAAAAGAAAGGATTTTTTTTATTTTTAATTAGTATTTATAAATCGTGATTTGTAATAAAAATCGAATAGGCAGCTAGGTATGGTGATATTGTATCACATGATTCCTGATGATTCCTGTCTCTAATACACAAACACAATAGATTTAAAATTAAGCAATCAAGATGTTGTTGAAATATAGACTTTCTTATTTTGTTTAAGGGGCTTCACAAAATATGCTGTTTAAAATTGGCCAATTCATTTAAGCTGGCAGCTCCAAGTGTGAAAAGGACAAACAAATATAATTATAATTATAAGGCTTAATCTTAATTCTTGAATACAAAGACTTTGTAGTTAATGACTGTCTGAGGTCTGGAACCCAAATGCTTCACCAAATAGAACGTTAGCTTCCTTGAATTGCTTTGCCAGGCCTTTTTTGCAACTACCTTTAGCTGCTGATTATTTATGGATCTTTTTATACAGCATTTTTGCCAAGTCAGAATAGAAAATATGGCCCTACATACTTAAAAATTCATCCTGCTACTTATATCTAGAGTCACATCATTAAACAGCAGTGCCCAGTTTCATTGGCAGTCAAACCTGTCCATGCCATAACACTGCCTTTACCATGTTTAATAAAGAAGTGGTATGCTTTGAAACATGTACCCTTCCTTTCCTTCTCCATATTTTATTTCTTCAATAATTTTGGTAAAATATCATTTTGTTTCATCTGTTAAAAAAATCTTGTTTCGGAATTGGCAGGGTTTTTTAGATGGTTTCTAATGAAGACGAATCTAGCCTTTTTGTTCTCGAGTACTATCAGTGGTTTGCATACAAAGTTCCCCCTTTGTATTTATATTCATTTAAGTGTTTTTTATTGTAGACTTTAACAATAAAAATTCCTACCTTCTCCAGGCAGTTCTTGCTTTGGCTAGATTTTTTTTAAACAGAATGGGCTTTTCTTTTTTCAGCCTAATGATGACCTCCTTCACTTGGACCACAGACTAAGCTAGCAAATGCAAATTCAACAACCGAAATCAATTCCGGACCTTTTCTTTCCATATATTGTCTTGAAAAAGTAAGAAAAAGGGCGCAAGATTGATTGTTCAATTCCATGTCAATCACATGGTTTAATAAAATTGGTTGCTTTATTAAAAATCCACTGTGGTGCTGCACAGAGGCAGTATTCGAAAAATCATCAGTCCAAATATTTATGAGACTGAATGTCTGTACATAATTACGCTACTGATACATATTTAGCAGTAGCATTAAATAAGCTGAAATGCTATATCACAATTAGTCATAACACAATTAATTATAAGCCAAATATTCCATAACCATGACAAGCCTAGTGTCCTTTTTATTATCTATCTTTTCATATTTTTTTTCCCATAGATTTTTTTTTATTTTTGTCAACATGGAATTCATTGCTAGGTTGGCTTTTGGCATGAATATTTTTTTCTAGAGTGTTGCCAGAGCAACTGTGCATGGTGGTAATGGCCATAAAAAATTCTTTTAAGAACAGTGAAAATCAATTTTGTTCCTTAACTGTTTTCCTTCCCCCCCACTCTCTTTTTCCATCTCTCTTTCTATTCAGGGTTGAAGTGAAGGTACCAGAGCATCTCTCCTTACAGAAAAATAACAGGAGGTGTGGCCGCAGAGTGCAGAAAAATATGTGCCTCTCTCCTACAGACCCATATTCTGGCATCCTTACCACAGGTGACACACGCACATACATACACCCACATCCCCCATCCCACCCCCGCCCCCCCCACACACACACTTCATCTGGGCCTTACCCTGTATGTCATTCCTGCCAACAGCTCTCCTCCTTACTGTCAAAGCAGTTCTAGCCTTTATGTTATAGCACATGTCCGGGTGTCAGTTTGATATGATGAGATTGGTCGACCTTGTCCTTAAGATTTCATGGTCAGAATGATAGCTGGCTTTGAAATAGCATAACCTTGATCATTCATATATACACGGTTTACAATATAGTACCAGTCAACAGTTTGGACAGAAGTTTTGATTTATTTTTCACATTCTTGAATAATACTGGAGACGCATGTGAAATAGCACATACGGAATTCTGTAATTAACCAACAACAACAAGAAAAACAGTCAGTTGTTATTTTGTTTTGTTTTTGGAATAGTTCCTGCAAGAACAGTGTTGTCAGGTGCATTTGACAAACCCATCAATCCCCACGATGAAACTGGGTCTTATGAAGACCACCTTAGGAAAGCGAGACCAAAACCAAAATTTACAGTTACCAGCCTCAAAAATCACCAATTAACATCAGCTCAGATTAGAACCTTTACAAAGACTTTACAGAGTTTAAGTAGCAGACATGTCTCAATATCAGCTGTTCAAAAGAGATTATTTCATATTTTTGTGGCCATCAGAATTGTTTTACATTGTAGAAAGAAATAAAAATCAGAAAAGACTGTGGAATTGGAACTGTATCCAAATTGTATCCAAACCTTTGACTGGTAGTGTCAATTATGTTTATATATTTAAAATACACAGTGATTCAAAGATCTTCAGAAATAGAAGAAAATTAACGCTTTTTATTGCAAATTTTAATTATATAACATCCTCTATCCTCTATATAACTGCACGTTGAATGGGTTCCTGTAATGATGTTTGTTCTATATCTTTTCCTGGTTCAACGTTGCCTTTCCATGATTGCCAAATGCTATCAGGAAAAATAAATGTATTTTGGAAAACAAAAAAGTTTGCTCAAAAGGTTACTAATTAAAACATAATACAAGCCATTGTTGTGTATTTATGTAATTATACCATAAATGCAATTGCTGAATTGAAATCCTGAAAGGAGAGTGAAATTTCGTGCACTTACAGTGTGACTTTTTTGTGATTTTCTAATAGAAGCTTGTATTTGACAAGTGTCCTAGATAAAGGTCACTTAGTGTTCTTCACACTGTAATGCAGTCGGATTGCGACTTGCAGAGCGATGTTTTAATGATTATCAACGTTTTCTGCAAATCCGAAGCATTAATCGTGACTGGACTTTTGACTTTAAGTAACTAATAAAAGAATATGCAGGCTGGTTTACAAGGCTAAGCTGAAATCATGTCTGACTGGCTGGTATGTTGTTAACACACAGACTGAAGAGTTGTCACTGTGCCTCCCACTGACAGGCCTTGAGCCCTTTCACTGAGTCTGAATAAGCACAATGGCTTGCCAGGTTTTTGACAGATTCTTTTGCTATGCCTCAGGTGTTACTGTGGATACAGATGACCACTGGTCCTCTCAGATCAACAGATTGCAACAACTTATTGACAAACTGGAGTGCCAGGTAATCACCCATGACCACACACTTCTATTTAATCATCTCTTTATATGTCTGCTCAGGTGCCTTAATGTTTACATACTTTCATCATGTACAGTATACAGTATATTATTCCATCAGAGTTTAATTTAGCCAGGTGTTTAGCTACTGTGAACAGATTTATTCCCAATCAAACTATACATGCATTAAATTATGTCTCCTTGAGACATTTGAGTTTGTTCTGTTCACCTAACCGCACCCACCCACCCATCCATTCCCATGTATCTATCTATTCAGGCCTTATCCAATCCAACATGCATAAAATGGCATCCATCCATCAGAAGACATTTAATGTGAACCATCATAAATCCATCTATCCAATCCTATCCATTCATCCACCATCTGTCCAATTCAATCCACGCATCCAGTGCCATCAGTTCCTTCTGAGACCTTAAATGTAAATTCATCCAATCCCATCAATCCACCCATCTGTTCATTCACCATCAGTCCAATCTCACACATCCATCCAGTACCAAACTTTTTCCCCCATCCATCCATTCAGTTCTGTCTAATCCTATGTTTCCATCTATCTATCCATCCATGTAAATTCTTTTTCTACATTCACCCTAAGTACTATACTGTATATCTGTTAGTTTGTCTTATACACCTATAAATCAATTTATTTAAATAGTATAGCTTACATTTCCACATTGAGCCAAACACATTATGTCATCTATCGACCCATTCACAAGACAGCCAGTAATACAGTTTCACAGTAGTAGTTTGTAGCGGTCCGTTGCAAGATTTGTATTTTCTTTGTTATTTTCTAAATGTCTCTTCTTTTTTCAGAGTCCAAAGCTGGAGCCACTGAAAGAGGACCCACTGGCCAGCACATACAAATCAGTGAGTGTTTGCATCTGCAGCAGAGCTCCCTACACCATCAAGCATCACCAAATAGCACTAACAGCTCTGAGATGCTGGCAAGGCCCACTTTCTATGCTGAGGAGATATGTAATTTGAGACTGCAGGGCTAGCAGATCAATAGACTTTGAAGTCTGACGTTGTTTTTAAGCTTCATATTATTTTTCTTCGTGCTTCCTCTTTGCCTCTCATATTAACTTTATCCTTACCCTTTTTTCCCCTGTGCACTGAACCCATATATTTCCTTTCTCTCTCTCTCTCTCTCTCGCTCTCTCTCTTTCTCTCCCTCACACAGTTCTATATCTAGCTTCCCGTTTCTCACTGTATGTTTCATGCTCTCTCTCATCCCTGCTCCCTCTCTTCCGTCTAGAACATTTTGCTGGTGCAAAGGCAGATGGCCGTGACGGAGGACAATCTTGAGGAGTTTCAAAAGGCCCTGAAAAGCTATGCTGACTCCACCACCAACCAAAGTGACAACCTACAGTGAGAATTTACATGTCCATATGTGTCTCAAATGAATAACACGCCTGCATGATATTTTGAACCTGATATTTTGAGCCTATGTACGTGGGGATGTACATTTTTATTGTTTTTTGGTTTGTTTTTTTGTTTTTGCTTTTAATACAATATTTTTACACATAGAAAAAAATGTAAATGTTCTTCATGGTACAAATCTGAATGTTTTTCATAATTAGCTCCCCTACAATTCATATTTCTAAAGCCTTGTTATTTCATTTACTACTAATTATATGAATTCTCTGGCAGCATGGTGGTAAAGTGGGTAGTGTAGCCACCTCACAGCATCAGAGTCCCCAGTTAAATCCTGCCTAGTTTCATGCCACCTCCCCAAAAATTCACATAGGCAAATTGTCTGTGCTAAATTGCCCTCTTGGCATGAAAGATTGTGTCTGTGTATGCTCATGGTGCTCTGGCCTGATAATTGGCATTCCCAGTAGGGTGTCTTGCAGCCTTGCAGCCAGTGTTTCTGAAACAGATTCCAGATCTACCCTAAATATGATAAAAATGGTTCTTAAAAATGAATGAATGAATGAATGGATCCTGTTTTTTTTTAGAGAAGAGGTAGGTTTGAATAGAATTATTTTTTCTAATCATAAATTTATACATCTATGGTCGCATATTGTCTTAAAGGGTTCTTGTCATTCTAGTGTTAACTCTAAATAACACAAAGTTCTTAAAGATTTTTTGTAATAAACCACAATATTCCCTTCACTCCAGTCGCCAGTGGTTTGCCAAATGTGGAGTAATCTTGAGTGAAAGAACTTGAGTGCCTGACCCAGAGCCATAACCTCAACCCCGCTGAAGACCTTTGAGATGAGCCGGAATGTGGACTGCACACAAAGACTCGTTGGCCAACATCAATCAATACCTGATTCCACTGATGCTCTTATGGCTGAATAAGCACAATGCCCCAATCCAAAATATTCCTAGAACTGTGAAGGCCGTTACAGCAGCAAATGGAGGGAGGGGGGAATCATGAACAGAATGTTTAGCAAGCACTGGGAATATGGTGATTAGTTGTCCACATACTGTTGGCTCGATAGGCTATATGTCAGGATTGGAAGGTACAAAATCTCAGAAAAACACCTTGGCAGCAGCATTGTCTAGGCTAAAATCCCCTTAGGTATGAATGAGTCTGTGAATATGCATGAGCATATTGCACTCCGGTGGACTGGATGCATTCTTATTCACACAGTGTTCTCCCAGTGTCCACTGTGACCCTGACCAGCATAAAGCATTTACTGAATGGGATGATTGAAAGAAGCAAGTCCCCATGACAAATCCTCATCAGGCATATGCAACCACTAAATCGGGGCTCTTTAACGCCAGTCCTTGAGGGCCAGTGTCCAGGACAGTTTGTACACCCACACACAGATTAATTGAATCAGCTGTGTTTGAGCAAAAGAATAACCAGTCTGTGTTGGACACTGGCCGTTCAGGAGTGTAGTTGAAGATTCCTGCACTAGATATTAATTAGAAACTTCTCAGCCATTCTACACCTTGTTTTTTTTTTCCCCAGTGTGTCCATTCAGAAGCTTCCTGAGAAGAGCTGCTACATAATATACGAGTTCTGGCAAGATCGTTTATCCTGGATGAGGTAGGTAGGAGTGTGTGTGTGTGTGTGTGTGTGATGCTAAATGCATGTGTGTACGCTCTTCTTTTTTTTTTTATAAGAAATCAGGTCAATGTCTATCAGCTGTGTTCCTCTTTATTTAAAAGGCACACTTAGCTGATGAGCAGATGGCAGATCTTCTTGAAAATGCTGCTTCATCCTCTACAAACATACAACTGTTTTCTTACTGACTCTGAATCCTTGGGATTATATTTGAAGCAAGTCATATTTTTAGACTATGAATTAGTCAGTCTGTTTCTTGCTCTCTTTCCCCTTAGCTATCTGCAGTCTGAAGCGAGTAAAACTTTTCAGCGCTGTATCATAGATATGCTGGAGGATCCTGAACTCGTCTCCACCATGCTCATGCCTGGTACGTGATTGTGTGGGGGTTGGAAAGGTTTGATCTTGAGAAAGGTTTGCTGTTTATATGGATGTGCTTGTTAGGACTGTCAGTGATGGCAAGCCATTAACCTGCCTTCACATTTAGAGGAATACCAGATATGTTTTGCTACCGCTTCAGTGGGAGTTACAGTAGACAGGCTTTGTGTGGTCGAAGAGACTTTCACTTTGCTTTTTGAGATTCGGTCGACTTGAGCCAACAGAACATTACGTAGCTGGAAAGAAAAGCTATATCCTCAACCCTATTAACATAGTTCAAAATGACATAAAGTAGAGTGCAAAAGTCTTGAACCACCTCTCATTTCTTCATATTTTGCCAGACTTTCTTGAATTTTTAATACACTGCTGAAGACTAGTTCTTCCTGAAGGACATTTTTGGCTCTAATTTTCAGTCTAGTCCCTCTATCTGACCAGTTTCTTTTGTTTTGACCTATGAATCATTCAAGCATAAAAAAATTAAGTTATTAAGTTAAAGTTTAGGCCGATGATTCGTATATTGCTGAATGCTGACTGCTGTGTGGTTGGTACAGACGAGAGGGGAAATGAGGTAGCTGCTACATTGTTATATAAGCAACCGATTTTTAAATGGTATCTTTAGGCCCACTGCAGCCTCTCGCAGTAAAACATTTGTTGCCAATTCAATCTATGTCATTTAATCTGATTTAATATGAAGAAATGAGGTGTGGCTCAAGACTTTTGCACAGTACTATATATTGTAAGCTAAAGCTAGTTGACATATTCAGTTATAACGCTTAGTTAAGCAAACAATGGCATTCTAAGGTACAGACTTGTGCACATTCGTGCGTTGACTTCATGTTTGACCCGAGGAGACGAAAAACTGATATGTCAACTGATAATAGCTTAAACTGAACAGGGTTTAATTAGCATCTATTTTTTCAGCATGTCGTACACATAGGCCACACTGGCTTTGTTAAATTTGATGAAAATGACACATTGGATGTGCTAAAAGTAACACAAAGTGTCTCTCTCTCTCCCTCTCTTTCTCTCTCTCAGCATCCTGGTGGATTATGACAAACAATTAACCTCCGCGACATGCTGTATGCAACTTTCGCAAATGACACAAAAGGAAGAAAAAGAAAAAGAAAAAAAAAAGTACAGCATCTAAAAATGAACGTGTGTGTATGTGTCTTGCTGCTCCCTGGCTCAGACAAAAATATTGTCTTCCTTCCACTTCATTGCTCGGTTTGTGTTCCTTTATCATTCCATCTGTATGGAAATGATCAAATAAATCCAGGCATGCTTCTAATCTCTCTAGGCATGTATAGAAAATCAAAGTGACGTTTGCTTCATGCAGAGGCTGCCGCCAGAGCTTTGAGAGCTTACATGGCTTTGAGGTGGAAACCGTGTACAGATTAAGCAAGGTGCTTTTTGACCTAAAAACTGGAAAAGAAGGAATTGAATATCACTATTTGCTTTGACAAATCTAGACTCAATGTTTGCGTCCTTGGGTACCATATAACAGAATTAGCTGTTTGAGACATGCATGCTTATTAGAAATTTTAGTTTAAGACATGGTTGACTTTAACCAATATCCATGCTTGCTTAAAGCTTCTAAAAATACAACTGAGCTGTGTGATTGTGTGAATAGAGTAGCCCATATTTGGAACTTGACTGTTCTGCCTTGTGGTTTCTCAGTCGTTACGCAAGTCCTACCCATTTACAGTAAGATAAGCTCTTATTTTATGTACCTTCTGTAAGTATTTCTATTGCGTATTTTATTTTAGGTAGTACACCCTTACATCGAGTCTATTATCTTTATTTGTTTGATGAATAAGCATATCTTTATTGGTTTAAATAGCCTGTATATGTTATCTGCTTGACCGAAGGTTGCTTAGATTTATTTATTTATTTATTTATTTATTGCTTACTTATATCTATTGTATTTAAACAAAAGCGAAATAATAAAACTAAAATCATGCTTTGTGTTCCTCTCTGGTTTCCCTAATTTTTGTTTAATTTCCTTTCATTTTGAAGATTTTCTGAAGTTCATGACAAATATTTCCACTGATGGTTCTTTGTGAATGTTTTGACAATGCATGACATCTCGTAACAGTATGACTGAGCTGTTTCAGCTGTTTGAGTCAGTCCTGCTGATGCTCTATGCTATATACAGACACATTAAGGGTTTTACATTAGGAGTTGCACATAAATCACATAAGCCTGGGTAAAAGTGAAACAGTAGTAATGAGGTATCAGAGAGCTGTAGTGGCAAATCAATAAGACTAACCAGAGCCATTAAACACCATGTTCAGTAAGGCTGGTGAGGAAGTCTCTGTGGAGGTGAAAGCTCTAAAGCAAATAAAAGCTGCTGATTTGTAAAATTATTTAAACTGAATTCCCCAACTTGTCAGTTATATTAACATATTCCATTTTTCATTTGACTGGAGTCAACGTTTAAAATAGCATCATGAATAATAATGAAAAACTGGCAAATGGTCAATGTGACCTGAACTGGGGCTAATGGGTACAGCTGCGTGTTCAGCTGGGACAAAGATACAGTCTCTACTTCTCTTATTTGTGAAAAGTTTAATATTAGAGAAAGTGTTATCTGCCTGTCACTCAGGTTAACCATGAGAATAACTAAATCTTTTTAGTCCAAATGACTGGGGGAAAAATGTTCTTTTGACAATGACAACAAAGTTTATTTGTTTTTTACAGATAAAAATATGTCCATCTTTAAGAAGTGACAATTCCAAAGAAAATTCTAACTTTACAAGAGGCAGGATTGTTGCAGTGAACTCAGAGACAAATAGCCAGGAATCTTCAAATAGCTCATTCTACCATTAACAGAATTATAGTCCAATTTAAAGAAGCATCAATGAAGTCACAACCTGTTCGACCTTGTCCTTCTGAAAGATGTCTTTGTGCTGTTCAGGGATCTCTGTCATTCCGTGCCTAAACAATGTGTTGCTCTTAAAGAAGCTAAGTCAACATTTACGGGCTCTGACAGGAGCCTTAATCCAGAGTGACTTACAGAAGTCAATAAAAACATCCTTGCTCTGGTTCAGTAGGTTATTGACTAAGTAAGTACCATCAGTCAACACTGTTGGGGAGGTTTATTTTTCATTAACCCAAGAACTTAAGAAAAAGGTCGATCTTGCATGGTCATTTGATGACTGATAATGACTCTTTTCTGACATCTAGAGGAAGTTCATTCCACCACCTAGGTGCCAGAACAGGGAAGAGTATCGGTGCCTTCCTTGTACCCTGCGAGATTGTGGGAGCAGTCGAGCAGTACTAGAGGATCGGCGGGAGCATGCTGCAGTGCGGCTTGTGATAAGTGCTTTGAGTTAAGTGGGTGCTGGCACGTTTTTTGGCTTTGTAGGCAAGCATCAGTGTTTTAAATCTGATGTGGGCAGCTGCAGCAAGCCAATGGAGGGACCGAAATAATAGAACTGTGTGGGAAAATTTAGGAAGATAAAAAAACAAGTCATGCAGCTGCAATATGGATGCAATATGGTCAAATAGCACACAGAGGCATATCTTCCAAAAGCAAGTTGCAGTACCCCAGTCTCAAAATGACAAGGAACTGAACAAGCATCTGAGCAGCCAGTGTGGATAGATTTGGTCAAATTCTGTTGTAGAGAAGAAATTGACATAAGTGTGACAGAAGGATAAAAAATGCATGAAAAAGAAATCCAATTGTCTCAAGGTTGAGAAGTTTAGTTTTGCTGGTACTGCGTTTCAGCTGATGTGCTGCCATCTATGATGAGATGTCTGTAGAAATTTGGGCAGAAGCTTGAGTTTGAGGGAGGGAATTGTGTATCGTCTTCATAGCAATGATGCGAAAACTCATGTGAGTTCATGTCCTCACCAAGCGATCAAGTATAGAAGGAAAAGAGGACTAAGTACTGATTCTTGAGGGATACCACTGGAGAGTACGAAGCAGATGTGGATTCCCTCCATATCTATATGACTAACCTTCCAAATAGGAAGTGAACTACTGCCATGTGTGCCACAGATTCCAAGACTTATGAGGATGGAAAAGAAAGTCTTGTGGTTAACTGTCAAGCAAATGGAATGATAGTACTGGGACCAAAGTTATAGACAACGCCAGTAAAACTGGATGATGTATGCCTTGCCCCCGCAGACAATTCAGAGTCAAGGCAAAACAAGGCAACAATTCAACAAAATATTAATAGTGTATTAATAGGCAAACTTTACCATCTTAAAAATGTACTTATAGCCATGTATATGTATAGCTTAGTTTTTGTTTGAATTTTGTTTTGTGTTTAAAAAATATTAAGCCTGCAAATAGCATAAAAACTGCACAATGTAATTATTTAAGGAATTGTATTAAATAGTTTGTATGCATCCATGCTTGCGTGAGCTTTGTTTTGTGTGGGTGGGTACCTCCACATTTATCAAGCTCCGGTGATGGAATTCATACATTTTAAATGATCCAGCTGGATTTGTCAATAACACACAAGGACTCATTCTGATCATCACTTTCATTTGAATTCCTGACTACATTTTTATTTAAAATAAAGCTTTATGTTTTATGTTTTATGATCACAAAGATCCATCATAGTGTCCAACCCTTGCAGTGCGAGAACTCACTGAATGGCTTAAGGATAATGATAGTCATGCTTCTTTGCTGTGTTCTTCCAGATTTTAACCTAGTTAAAGGCCTATAGGATATTGTAGACAGTGTTTGACAATGCTGGAATATTGTGGTTAATGCTGTACAGTTCCAGACACAAAGTAGATTAAGGCTCACAGACATCTTCTTACTAAGATACTGTACGTTCTGCTATTTTTCCATGGTAGCTTTGACATTAATATGCAATAAATTTCTGTATGCGGGATTCTTCCTGTACCTTAATAGTGTTTAAAGCTTTTACTTTAGGTCTGCGTAACCATCCATCATAACAGATGAATATTTATTATTTGGGAGGTTTATTAATTGTTTGTGATAATGGAATGGTATATTTCTCAAACAGTATAAATGTAAAGATCGTTCTAATTACTCATATGGCAAAATCACTTGTTGGTGGTTACTTGAAAATGTGCCGATGTGAATTCTTCCACTTTCGATGAGTCATTAAAAATCCTGCTGTGCCGCAGTAGCTCACATTACTATATCCATTTGAAAGATATAAACAAAAAGATATCACAGTTCTTTCAGTTAGTCACTCTTTTTTCACTTCTTCTTTTTTTCTCCTATCCTCCTCCACTGCCCAGTGAGTATTGGATCAAAAACTATGCAGTCGCTCGTGCTTTTTCTCACTTACACATATTCTCTATTTCTCTATTCTATTCTTACTCTCACTATCTGTGTGTGTAAGAGTCACTAGTAGTGAGCACATACCCTTCCTGTTTCTTGGTAAGCTGATTATTATTATTCTTTTTTTTTTTTAATTTTAATTATGCCAACTTTAGTGACTTTATGCTCCTTTTCAGAAGAAACGAAAGTGGTAAGGGTCCAAAACCTGCTGTTAACATCAATTTAGGGACACAGACACTCAGACAAACAGATAGATAGATAGATAGATAGATAGATAGATAGATAGATAGATAGATAGATAGATAGATAGATAGATAGATAGATAGATAGATAGATAGATAGATAGATAGATAGATAGATATTAGTATTAATAAAGTGGACAGCATATACTAGTATATCTACTAAAACACACACACACACACACACCTTATGAAATCCCTGTCTCTTGGTTTTGGTCTACCGTACTTGCAGCAAAGTGTGTGTGTTCCCATGATTAAAAGCTCAACAGGATTTTTCTAGCGTGCACACACTTGAATGCAAGATCAAAAGATGCAGAAATATCAAAGAGGCTGACTCAAGCTGCGTTCCTCTTTCCCTAGATTATTTCCTCCTGTATTCATTTTGTACTTGCTAGGCTCAGCAATGACAAAGCATGCAGTTTCCTGAATTTGCTGAATGAATTACCTCTTCTATCATCCGTGCCAAAAGCATCTGAAGTGTCAAACAAATTCTTTACATTTAAATAACAGTGTGCAGGGTGGTACTGGGACAACATGTGGGCTAATGTGGCTGGATAACAGCAGCACGATCTGTTTCATAACCAAATCAAATAACATAACATGCCAAGTAAATATGGCTGAAAGTGATTGTTACAGGAGAAAGATGTTTATTGAAGAACAACAGGCTTTTACGATAAGACAAGGCAAGAAATTCTAAAATGTTAGATTAACATCAAGTAAAAAAAAAAGAGAGAGAGAGACCAAGCAGAATAATTCTCAGTAGCTTTTTGAGTATGTAGATGGTGGAGAAATATCCTAGAACTTTTTTAGTTTGATCCAGATTTCCTGCTTTGAATCATAACAGTCAAATGACGAAAATGACAAAAATTCTATATAATTTTCCTAACATGAAACTATGTGCAGCGGTATGGTTGTATAGTGATTAGCACTAACACTTGTTCTCTTCCCATCCCCAATGTGTGTGTGTGTGTGTGTGTGTGTGTGTGTGTGTGTGTGTGTGTGTGTGTGTGTGTGTGTGTGTGTGTGTGTGTGTATATGAATGAATGTGTGAATCACGATGGTGTAACACACTAGATTGT
>JAAGKR010002374.1:47048-95946 GCA_011419295.1 Clarias macrocephalus
GACTTTGTTTGGATTCTGGCAGAAATTGAATTCCCTTATTACACTGCTGATGGTTTTGACACTTTGAGAGTTAATTCAAAATGGCAGTGAGCCTGTTGGCATGTTTCTGTGTGGGCGTGTGTGTGTGTGTGTGTGTGTGTGTGTGTGTGTGTGTGTGTGTGTGTGTGTGTGTGTGTGTGTGTGTGTGTGTGTGTGTGTGTGTGTGTGTGTGTGTGTGTGTGTGTGTGTGTGTATGCATGAATGTGTGCATCACGATGGTGTAACCCACTAGATTGTGGAACCTGATAAGCCATAAGCCATATAGTGACTTAACTAAACTATGTGGTTAGCTTAATTTCTCAAATTTTTTTATTTTCTCTCCTGTTCATGTTTTTCATCTTAAAGGCCACTGTATACTAATAAAGATACTAACTGTGATACAGATAAACTGGACATAATCAAAATTGAAAGTTTGAATTCTCCCATCATTAATAAATGCTTTATACATGTCAGGGTCACGGTGGATCTGGAGTCAATCTCAGGAAAGTACATCGGTAGGGACACCAATCTGTTACAAGGCACCATTCACACACATACATTCACGTTTAGACAAAATTAATTTAAATTAATTTAGTTAATCTAGTTCATGACAGAAACCGGAACTCATGATTGTACCAGGGACAGAGCCACCAATTTGTAATATGGTCATTAATGAAAGAAAGAGAGAAAAGAAACCACAGATACAAGGCGAAGTAATAAAAAGAGGTAATATTATTAATAATATTGGGGAAGAAGTGGGTTAAAAGGAAGAAGGTAGGGAAAAGGGGAAGGAAAGGATGCACATGTGGGCACAGGCTGGTAAGTGCTGATGGTGGAAAGAGGCAGAGTGGGCCCGCGTGGGTAGCAGCTCCTGCGAGCTTCCTCAGTCGACTCCTCTCGTTATTGGCCGAACCGACTCCTCCCAGCTCTCAAGGGCGCGGCGACTGGCGGGTATCTCCCAGATACTCCTCGCCTGGGCGGGTTTCCTGGCTGGGATCGGAAGCACACACCGGCCTTTAAACCTTCAGCGACAGGGTCAGGAAATCCAACTCTGTTTGAGAGTTTACGTACTGCGGGACATCCAGCAGTGCTTGCGGCTGTCCTCAGTGTGGCAATCAAAGGCGCCATTCCATCCATGCCCGGCTCATAGCAACGTGCCTCTCACATGTTCTTGCGACTCTGCTCTGTAGATTTTCCAGGTCTAAACAAACAGACAGTGCAACAGACCCCGAGCTACACTCCCACAAGCCTGAGATCTTTAACCAGGGATTAATCACCAGCCTGTGCCCATTCACACGCCCCCACCCCCCTTGCACACTGTTACGGCCTTCCAATCTCCATAAATGGAGAAACAAAGACATGACATAAAAAACAATAAGACAATAAGATAAATCAATAGGTTTATCTTTAATTCACACAGCTAGTAAAGCAAACAGACTGATCCCAAACCAACACTAACAATTAACCAAGCAGACTCAATATTTACAGACAATTAAGAGTATAACAAAAACCATGCACAACATTCACACACTGGATTTAAGGCAAAGAGGGAAAAAAAGAAAGTAGATAGGTCGATCTCCCTCACATCCACTGCAGCGTCTTTTTAAAACTCTCCACCAATTACCACTCTCGTAGATTAGCAACAAGCATGAAAGAAAAAAAAAGCGAGGAGCCATATATAGTGCACCAAACTCTGGAGAAAAAAGGAAAGCACAGCTTGGGTCATAACACTCCCCCACCTAACAGGAAAAAAAACAACATATATGCACATCAAACAGATATATATATGTATATACCCCCCCAACACAACTTCAAAGAAAAAAAAAGCTCAAATCTCAACCCCGAGAGAAAGCATCGGCAACAATGTACGACAGAAAAGTTCTTACAAAAACATCTGTAGCAACCTGGCATTCCTAAGGACCTCCGCAATTCACGTCGAGTGGTTGGAACAGAGTACGACACGATTGCAGTCACTTTAGCTTCAACTGGTCGCACTTTGCCTTGACCATCTTGCTTTCCCAAATAAGTAACGATTGTAGTTCACATGTGCCCAATCCAAGTATCATTATAGACCACAACATCATCCAGATATACATTACAGGGCCTTACATCTTTCAGTACTAACTGGCACGTTTCGCAAACCAAACGTCAGCTGCTTATCCTGTGCAAAATGATCAGGTGTAACAACAGCAGAAATATATGCGGTGTTAACGAAACTTGCCAATATCCCTTAAGAAGATCTAGCTTTGTGATATAGCGAGCAGTTCCCAAATTATCACAATCCTCAACTCTCGCCAAAGGGAAAAAAATCTGCTACAGTGACTGCATTGACTCTTCGAAAATCAGTGCAGAACCGGACAGAACCATCTTGCTTTAGCACCAACACGTAAGAAGACCTCCAGGGACTTTGGCAAAATTGGCAAAGTCCCTGGAGGCAAAATTATTCTGCAGCAAATATGACACCTCTGTTTTCATGACTTCCCTCTTGTCAAGAGAGCAAAGGTAAGCATGTTGTTTAATCGGCAGGGCTGAGTCAACATCAATGCCATGCTGTAGAACAGTTGTACATGAAGGAACATCATTAAAAAGCTTGGAATAATTATTAATCAATCCAAATATGTCTTCCTTTTGAGCGTCCTCAAGATAAAACAGATAAGCTGACAGGAAGTTTAAAATCTCTGAATTATTCAAGCAGCCTCCATAGAACATTTCATGATGTCTCTCTAACCCATCCTCCTGATCATCTTGGACGCATTAGCTATTTTCCCCTTATCTGTAGCACTTTTGGTCAAATTTCGCACCATGGCATTCTTAACACATTGCAGTTTCATATTTTCTTGTGAAGGAGAAAGATCATCCTTGGCAACAGCACACTCTTTGTGTAAGCGTTCTCGACATTGTGATACGAAGTCCAAGATATTATTCTTTGGTTTTTGCCCCACTCAAGGAACTGATCTTTAAGAACCTTAAGAGGTCCCCATACATTATGGCCAAAGACAAGCTCAGCGGGACTAAACCCCAAAGATTCTTGTCTCACATCACAAAAAAAACCAATGGAACTCCCTCATCCCAATCGTGCACAGTTTCAAGGTAGTATTTGCCTAGCATAGATTTTAATGTCCGATGCCAGCGCTTCAAAGCCCCTTGTGATTCAGGGTGGTAAGCACTAGAAACAACATTTCAAACTATTTTTGGCAAGCCAAAAGTTGTGAAGAGTTTCAGAAGAGCTTTCGTAACAGTAGCAGACATAATTTTTTGCAAAGGTATTGCTTCAGGAAACCTTGTAGTTACACACGTAATTGTTAAGAGATACTGATTACCGGTTTTCGTCCATGGAAGTGGACTCACACAATAAACCGCTCAAATTAACCCGCACCAGTGGAATCACCTGATTTGGCTTACCAGCCAAAGAAAAACAACAATTTGATTAACAATTGGTGCCCCAATCGTAATCATCTTCGTCCTTTACAGTATGTGCGTTCCATTTACGTATCAAAACTTCATTGTCCCAGTAAAACTGATGGTTTGACGATTGCTGTATAGCAACATCTGCTCCCGTGCGGCACTTCTTGAGCGTAAAATCACTATGTTGAGCATCTACCAAGACTTCACGTGAAATGGGTAAAAACGCAACTGTTTCTGGTGCAAACGAGGATTCGACAACTCTACCCTTACTCTTACCTGGTTCTTCATCTAAGAACTTTTCCTGTTCAAAAGCATCTGCTAACAACGTGTTCAACCTCCTCCTGCTGAGATTCCCTTTTCAGCTGTGCTCTGGTTGTCACTGCACTGCTGGAAAACATTTCAGGAAAATTTTTTGCAAGATTATCAGGGGACACATCATCAGATGGCACATCAACAACATGTACAACTGGCATAACTTTCCCTCCAGTTATGTCATTCCCCATGTAATTCATACCTTATGATGTGGAACATACATAAAACCTGTACAATTCCCTGGACAATAGTACTGGTACCACATGAGATTTCTGCCCAAAATGGCAGCACATCTGCTAAAATGAAGGATTGAGAACCTCCGGTATCTTGCAAAATCTTCACAGTGTGCTGATCATCTGCTCCTATCAGAGACACAGGACCTTCAAAAACAAAAGGTTTAAAACAATCTTCATTACTCACATCACCAGATGCAACTTCGGCTGGCACAGTCTTTAATGAAACTACTGGACGTGACTATATTTTTCCTTTCGATTTAGAACAGTCAACAATCATATTCATTCACGATCACAATCACAATATCCACATTCACCTCTGAATTTCAAATCTCATGACTTAAAATCGGATAGACTGGTTTCATTGCCTTTCTGTGGAACAGAGACAGATTCTAGTCGAATTTGAATGAACACCTTTTTATGCATCAAAGCAAATTCATCAGCAAGTATCGCGGCTTGTTGTACAGTACTCACTTTTTGTTCAATCGCACTCAAACTGGGTTAATCGCATGTGTTGTACCTGCAACATTTACTTCATTACCACTTCTAGCCTTTTCATCAACCTGATCACTCGAACCTACTTTTGTCTTTCTTGCAATTCAAGTTCTTGTAAACAAACTCAGCTTCAATTCGATATTTCTTTAACTGATATTGCAACTTGTCTTTTCTTGCTTGAGCTTTATCTTGAGTTTCCAACTGTAATCTAGCTAAACGTATTGTTAAACGAGCTTCTCCTTGAAAAGTTGGTGATGCAGCTGGAGAAAACGAAAATGGATCCAATTTTGGCATAGACAGGGGTGGTGGTAGTAGATCACGCTCTATCCTGTTCTGTCCCAGCAACTGGCAACTTCTCCTGCTGAAAATCAGCAGAAACTGCTGGCAACACCCCTTTGTCTGAAAGTGCAGCCAAAACATTAGCCTTAAACCTTTTTAAGTATCATTCTTGAAACTATGCTCAACCAAAAAAGTTCTAACTAGTCTTCAGGGGGTTACCAGTTGAAAAATATAAATCTCTCCCCCGGGATACCTCCAAAAATAACAAACTAAAACAAAAACACCAAACAAAAAAATAGTGAACCGTAGGAAGAGCCGGAGCTCAGCCCGGAAAGTACTGTTAGTACTTTAATATCTCACACAACAAATACTCTTTAGACTAAATGGTCTACCATACGGAACAATATAAATCCCGGACGAGCCCCCAATTTATTTTACGGCCTTCCGTGGTATAAGTCAATCTCCATAAATGGAGAAACAAACAAAGGCAACGTGACATAAAAAACGAGCAGACAATAAGGTAAATCAATCTTTAATTCACACCACTTGTAAAGCAAACAGACTGATCTCAAACCAACACTAACAATTAACCAAGCAGACTCAATATTAACGGACAATTAAGACTATAACAAAACCCACGCACAACATTCACACACTGGGTTTAAAAAAAAAAAAAAGAAAAGTAGAAAAAAAGTAGGTAGGTCGATCTCCCTCACATCCGCTGCAGCGTCTTTTTAAAACTGTCCACCAATTACCACTCTCGTAGATTAGCAACAGCTGTGTCAACCTGAATGGAAGAGTGAGAGAGATCACAAGTAAGCATGAAAGAAAAAATAACCAAGGAGACATACACAGTGCACCAAAGTCTGGAGAAAAAAAGAAAAACACTGCTCGGGTTGTAACACACACCTGCAGAAGGTGGAGGCTGCCTACCTAGTGAGTTTCGGATGGAGCGAGGAGCCATAGCCACATCAGGAAACATAACATACATTAAAGCATAAATCCACAATAAAGTTATGAATGTTATGTCCAACTTGGTCCTTATAACATGGAACAAAAGACACTTTTCATGACTAACTTGACAAACACAACAGAGCAATAACCAGGTTGATGAGTTTTTAATTATTGTAAATTGATAACTTTATTTGAGAAATACAATATTTAAATGCATACATTCCTTATGATTATATTTGCTTGAACTTTGGAAATTTGTTCAATCCCCAGCTCAGGCTGGGGCTAAGCTCTACTGTCATATATTTGCACATGAGGGTGTGAATGGTGCCATGTGATGGACTGTGATGTCTTGTGCCCAGTGTTGGTGGTGTTTGCACAAGTTATGCTGCAACCCTGACCTGGACCCTGAAGACGACAAAAAGCTAACACTTTTTTCCTGCTACACTTTTTTAAGAATAATGTTTTTACTTATTAATCTGTGTTCACAGTTAACAGATTCACCTTGAGAAAGATTCTGCTGTAGGATATGTTAATGGATGAATCAGAGTGAAGGAAAATCTCTTTCCAATGCTGAGCCGACCAAAACTTTGGCTTCGATTTTTTATTTAAAGTACCTTAGTCGGGGGTTTTAAAGGCTGAAATATGCGATTCCTCTTTCAAATGGAAATTTGAAGTGCATATTCTTGTGTTCCTGCCTTGCACTTACCTTGAGATATTCATTAATTATAGCAGACCTGACTGATTAAAGTGGAAGTGGGTGAGCATTCAGCCAGCAGAACCCTGAAGAAAATCTTCTGAGCCGTGAAGCAATAGGTGTGATACTCAACTCTAGGAGTGAACATTGCCATATTTACATGTCTCTCTAATCAAATCAGGTTTTCACCTACTAATAGACATAATCTTATGTGTTTGCTTTGCAAATGAAATTAGCTTTTATTAACATACTTTTATATTTAATGATCTATAAGAATATTAGGCTTGTTATTCAAATAATGTCTGTGTATATATATATATATATATACCCAAGGCTCACACATGCATGCGGGGACAGCAGAGATTGACACTCCGTTGTGAACTGCCCATGTTCCAACCATGAACTTGCATGTCAGCGCCTCCTAATAAAGTAATAATTAAGAAGTAACTTGTCACTTCACAAAACATTTCCACAAAACCAACATCATGGCACCAAATGGCAGCACGTGTGTGCATGCTTGGGGATTACAGAAAATGAACAGTATGTAAGGGTTAAATCGTAGACACACTGACTTGCTAAAGAACTTTCAGATTTGCAGATTCATATTAAACCTGATGTTTGCTTACTTTCTTTGATCTGCAAAATATCTTGGACCTTTAAGCTCTTTAAATTAAGCTATTTCAAATGCATAATAAATATACATATTGCTTTCCAGACATTAAAACCAGGGTGAGAATCCTACAATAGCATCTCCTGTTTTAGTGATTAATCACCCTGAGTGGTATAATTTGGAAACCCAGTTCTGTATGCAGTATAAACCCAGCATACATTGGTTTAACTCTTAGGTGAACATGTTCACCCAGCAGGTTGCATTGCAGATAAATGAACAAGTTAATACACCAAGTTATTATGTTAATAGTGTATGCGTTTAGTGATCAGCGTTTTTCTCATATTTGTCTACATATAGGTAGACTCCAACTTCTGCCCCTTATTAACAATGTCTGGTGTGCTGGCACTAATATACTTAACGTCAGAATTCTCCACTCTGCATTTATCTCTATGCCATATCTTGCTGATGTTTAATCAAGTCTCGAGTTTTATCCAAGTCCTTGTTCACTGCCTGCCAAATCATCAATGTTGTTAGCAAAATTTAGTAGCTTTCAGGTTGTTCTGTCTCCATTGTTGATTGTGCAAATGTGAGCATCCAGTGCATTAATGATCATTTGTTCTTTTCAAGACACTGAAAAGACACGTGGAACCACTCAACCACTTTGCCTTGCATCAGTACCACACTGGTTGTTTTGGCGTACAGTCACTTGAAAGCGCGGCTAGATCAGTCCTTCCATCTGGAATGATATCTCTACTTGTGGCTGCAATCTCTTCAGGATGATCTTAAGCATCATTATGCTGGTGAGGCTGATGAGACCGGATGTAGTACAATGTTGTACTTTGCCTTTCTTGCTGAGGGTGATGATCAGTGATAGTGTCCATGTTGTAGGCCACAGTCTGCCAGATCTTGTTGCAGATGAGAGTAAGAATGTCTCTCCTCCATACTTTAAACATTCTGCTGGGATGTTGTCTACCCCTGCTGCCTGCCCACGCTTCTCTGTACTTTCCTTTCCCCCTCCACCTTCTTCTCTTGTCACATGGGTTTGAATTTGCAATTTTTTTTCAATTGAAGGAATTGTACAGTACAGGTTATGTAAAGTATTATTTCGTCCTCCATTTTTTAATTAAAAAATTTTTTGCTTCACCCACTCTCCTCAAGCAGACGCAATACAACATTTACAAATCTGATTATAGCGCAATAACCCCTTTTATAGATATAGTCCTGTGCTACTACAAGAAACAGGTCTACAAATATTTGCAATATGTCAGTAGAGTCAGTCAAAAAGCAGTAAGCAGTAAAAAACCTGTATATAATAATCAATATTAACATTCATAAAAAAAAAAGGGGGGGAGGAATAGAATTATTTTATTCTGAGTTACAATTACATGTCCTTATGCAGGACGCAAGTCCCTAAACCAACAATAAAAAGGTTTCCATTTCAAATAAAACTTTTTTACTGATCTGCTCACTGCGAGTTTTATCTTTCCTAGTTCAAGAAAAAATATCACATTCTCTTGCCAACTCAGGCATTGAAGCCGAATAAATGAGGAAGGTTGCATCAGAAAGGGGACCCGGCGTAAGATGTGCCAATAAATATGCGGATCAAGAAAAAGATTTCAATACCGGATCGGTCAAGGCCTGGGTGAGGAGAGTGTCTGACAGAGTGATGAGTGTGAAACTGGAAGTGGAAGGAGGGAGATAAATGTCATCAGTGCATACACTCCACAGGTGGGATGTCATGTGAAGGAGAAAGAAGAATCTGGAGTGAACGAGACAAAGTGGTAGTGAGTGTCTCTAAAGACAAACGATTGGTGACTGGAACTGACCTTAATGGGCATGTTGGTAAAGGGAACAGAGGTGATAAGGAGGTAATGGGTACATATGGGGTCCAGAAGAATATGGAATGACAAATTACTAAAAAAAAAAAAAAATGGAAAGAGGAACACAGGGCCTTCAAAACAAGGGGTGGAAGATGTACTCAGGTTGACTGAAGGAAATCTGAAGGTGATTAGAGACTGTAAGGAGGTTTCGGGGGATGGTGTAGCTAGACAACATCGGATGGTGGTCTTCAGGATGACTTTTGAGGTACAGAAGAAGAAAATGAGAGTGAGGACTGAACCCAGGATTAGATGGTGGAAGCTGAAGAAAGAAGATTTGTATGTAAAATTTAGAGAGGAGGTGAGTCAGGTACTGCATAGTAGTGAAGAGATGCTGGACGACTGCTAGGGAGGTATTTGGCATGACATAGAACAGAAAAAGAAGGATAAGGAAACTCGGTGGTGGAATAAGAAAGTACAGAAAAGTATCAAGAGAAAGAGGCTTGCAAATAACATTTAAGTTATTATGAGAGAGATGAGGAGAGTGGACAGGTGTATAAGGAGATGCGATTAAAGTTCAAGAGGGAAGTGGCCAAGAACAAGGCGTATAATGAGTTGTATGAGAAGCTAAACTCAAAGGAATGAGCCACACCATGAGGTTATGGGAAAGATTAGTGGAAGCTAATGAGAAGAGAGGTGACAATCTGTGAACAGCAGTAATTCTTTATGCCATGTTTGCTTTGAGAATGTTGATGAAGAATTATAGAGCAGGTCAGAAAGAGTTGCATTGTGTGTTTGTAGAGCTAGAGAAAGCATATGGCAGGGTGACCTGAGATGAACTGTGGCATTGCATGAGGAAGTCAGGAGTGGCGGAGAAGTAAAAAAAAAAAAAAAGAAAGAAAGAAAGTGGTGTGTACAAGGACAGTGTAACAGTGGTGAAGTGTTTTGTATGTACGACCAACTGGTTTAAGGAGGAGGTGGGACTGCACCAGGGATTGGCTCTTAGTTCCTTCCTGTTTGCAGTGGTGATGGACAGGTTGACAAATGAAGTTAGATAAGAGTCGCCATGGACTATGATGTTTGCAGATGATATTGTGGTCAACAGCAAGAGTAGGGGGCAGGTTGAGATGAGTCTAGAGAGGTGGACGGATGCATTGAGGAGAAAAGGCATGAAGATTAGTAGGAGCAAGATGGAGTGCATGTGTGTAAACGAGAGAGAGAGGGTGCGGAAAATGTGCAGTTCCAAAGAGTAGAGCTGGGGAAGGTAGAGGAGTTTAAATATTTAGGGTCAACTGTCCAAAGCCATGGGAAGTGTGTTAGAGAAGTAATGAAAAGAGCTGAGCTGGAATGGGTGGAAAGGAGTAGCAGGAGTGATCTGTGAAAGATCTGTGAATTGCTTTGGCAGTGAACACAATAATAGACAGGATTAGGAAGGAGTATATTAGAGGGACAGTGCAGAGAACGGTTTGGTGACAAAGTTATAGAGGACAGATTTAGATGGTTTGGACATGTGCAGAGGAGGGATGAGGGTTATATCGGGAGGAGAATGTTAGAGATGGAGCTGCCAGGCAGGAGGAAAAGAGGAAGGCCCAAGAGGAGGTTTACGGATGTGGTGAGGGAGGACATGCAGACGTTTGGAGTGACAAGGGAAGATGTGGTGGACAGAACTAGATGGAGACAAATGGTCCGCTGTGGCGACCCCTACCGGGAGCAACCAAATGAAGAAGAGGAGCCCATGTTTTAGCCACACTTCAGCAAAAGGAGGAGTAGTAGATTTCCATTCTCCTACAGCCCAAAAGTGACATAAACACAGTCGTATCAGATTGGTTTAGATTTATCTACCACTTCAAATAGAGCTATAAGCGGACAGTGGTTACCTACCATTTCTAGAACCTCATTGATGTTTTTTCAAAATCATTGCCCGAAAGCCATGAAGGGTTTATATGGCAGGGAGGGAAATACGAAAGTCCTTAGAGACCAAGATTGGCAAGGGCAAACACCAGTTAATGTCTGGTTGATAAACAATACAATTTTGGATAATGGATGCCCAGTAATGTCCAGTATAAAGCTGGGACGGCCAATCCATCTACCTCATGGCCTCTTTGGAGAATGTCCCTAACAACTCTTGACCTTGTTTTCCAAAAAAAGGCAGTTCTCAAACACAGGAACCGATAAAGAAATGAAAGAAGTATAGTCATGATTGTATTTTTTTTTGGGCAAGAGTGAGTGGCAGACTAAACCATTTTTCAAATTCTGCTTTCATTTAGTTAATCTGAGGAATATAGTGGGCACCAAACGGAGACGCAAATAAGTGAGCAATACATGTTTATTGATATTTGAGGATATCTGAAGATATCTTGAGATGACAGAAAAGGCAAGGATTTCTATCTGAGCTGACTTATTAATGGGGAAGCTTTCACTTTTTTTTATGGATCCATAACACAGTTCAGATCTCCTGAGAGGATTAACTGATGCATGTTCAGAGCTAATATTAATGAAAAGACTATTTGCAAAATGCACATCACCCCAATTAAGGGCATAGACATATACTAAGAGAACCTGAAACTATAATAAAACATCTATAAGGGTTACTGATTACCCTACATCTCGTGGTGTAAACCATATTCTCTTGGCAATTAATATTGTTACACTTTTGGACTTTTTCTATTTTCAATTGTTTTAGATGGGAAAAACCTTATAGGAGCATTAAGCCCTTTAACATTCCAAAATATAAATCTCATAGAAAGGAGGTCATCTGTATCACCTTTGTTAACCACATTTCTGCATATGGTAATTGTGCTGATTAAATATGATTATTAATCAGATTCAGCAACATGACTGCTCAGTCCGATCAAATTCCACAGATAAGGCTGGAACATGAATAGAGATGTGGACTAGAAAAGTCAGCAGGAGGCTGTGCCAATGCTGCATGACCCTAAGGTCATGGCTGTTTATGATCATCTTCTCCCCAGTGTGAATGGTAAGTCTCCTTGGCCACCTCTGGTGTATCAGCATAATGGTTTTTACCTTCATAGGTGACCTGGAGTCTGGCAGGATACGAAAGGCCAAACCTGACCACTTGCTGAGAGCTACTTGCTTTCACCCCGACTCTCCTCACTGAAGTCCTCATGAAAAAAAAATCCAGATTTCCTGCCTCTGTCTGCTGATGATGCAATGTTTACAGTATCTTCATGCTAACAAAATCACCTTCAGGATCTTACATTATTAGGTTCAACTCTCTGTGAATGCAAAAGCAGGAGAAAGAAGTCGGCACCGAACACTTCCTCAAAGAATTTAATCATAAATTTGACAGGGTCCAAACATCTTCAGGAATAAAAATCTATGACCAATTCTCAAGGTCATTTATCTTTGCCTTCAAAAATGTGTTATCACTCAGTATTGCTGTGGCAGCTTCAGCACTCACCAGTTGATCACCAAAGTAGGATTTAAATTGTTTCAAAGTTTTCTTTTCAGGGCTGAATGTACTGCTTGCATCATGTTAATAAGAAGAACTGAATGAAGCTTCTCAAGGTCCTCTGACAGCACCCCCCCCCCCGCCCCCCATTGATTTTGTTGAATTGACAATGTTGAATAAGTAGTTATCTTGAGCAACCAGCAAAGACAAAAATGTAACCATAAAATTTGGGAGCCATGCTCACGCTCAATGATCAACCCGTACGTCCTTACTGATTTGCAGTGGTGTTAATTGGGATACTAATTTAGTCACCCTGGCTGGTCATTAGGAGGGATGCCTTATGCTCTCCAAGAGTACTGGCAAGCCCCAGGTTGTTGTCATTGGCAACTTCCAGCATGGGTAGGGAGCAAAGATTGAACCATCATAATGTTGAATCCGTGTTCACCACTACCCCAATGTTTGATGGATGGGGCAGACCTGAGTATATTCCTCATCATGTGCCTTTGGGCCGCTGTAGATTGGCAGAGGCCATTCCTCATCAGACAGAGACCACAACCGACTTCCTCTATCACTGCAGCTCAGGCTGGTGAACACATTGCTGTTGAACTCTGTGTCTAGTCCATCCATTTCGGTCATTTGCCATGATCAACCCAGCGTGGCTGTGATGGTATTGTTGCCCTCACTGTTGTTTGGCCAGCTGGCTGAAGCCATTGCTCAGGGGTTAGCCCTATATGAGCCGGTTGGGATATGGGATTTATAAGATTGATGAGAACCAGTGTGTCTGTCCATCATGCTTCTAGAGGAATGCTGCTTTCAGTCAATGAAATGTAACCTCTTTTGTTGCACTGCAATTGTCACATAATTTACATAAAATGAATATGATCAATTTAATTGGTGATATCAGAGTCTGCTTCATTTTCTTTTTCATTTCTCCCTGGACATAAGATTAAGAAGGAATGTACAGTCCATGTCCCTTGATGAAGGTCATATTTATTTGAAATATTTTCTATAAAATAAATAAATAAATAAACTTCATTCATTTTCTATACTGATTATCCTGTACAGGGTGATGGGGTACACCTGGAACAGGTCCCAATCTATTGCAGCGCACATACACACACCATGGACAATTCGGGAACACCAGTTAAGCTAATCTGCATGTCTTTGGACTGTGGGAGGAAACTGGAGCACCCAGAGGAAACCCACCAAGCACAGGGTGAACATGCAAAGTCCATGTACACAGCACATATATACACAGCATACATTTTGGACAAACTGTGATGTTTTCTCTCTCTCTCTCTCTCTCTCTCTCTCTCTCTCTCTCTCTCTCAATATTTTATATCCATAATAGTTTGTTTTCATTAAGACTATTAATTGACTTCTGAGGACAGATATTTAAAGTTTTTTTATTTGAAAATCTACTTTCTTTTAGTAATCTTTCAAGCTAAATGAACCATAGCATGCACATACACTAATGTTTTTTTGTGATATTATTACATTTTCATGTTACATATATATTTTTATTAATAGGCCAAACATGCTATTTTTGAAGAAAATATTCATAGTCAATAAAATTATCATCAATGTACAGTCGTGGCCAAAAGTTTTGAGAATGACACAAATGCTGCTAAACTGCTTTTAGATCTTTGTTTCAGTTGTTTCTGTGATGTACTGAAATATAATTACAAGCACTTCATACGTTTCAAAGGCTTTTATCGACAAGTACATGACATTTATGCAAAGAGTCAGTATTTGCAGTGTTGGCGCTTCTTTTTCAGGACCTCTGCAATTCGACTGGGCTGCTCTCAATCAACTTCTGGGCCAAATCCTGACTGATAGCAACCCATTCTTTCATTATCACTTCTTGGAGTTTGTCAGAGTTAGTGGGTTTTTGTTTGTCCACCCGCCTCTTGAGGATTGACCACAAGTTCTCAATGGGATTAAAATCTGGGGAGTTTCCAGGCCATGGACCCAAAATTTCAACGTTTTGGTCCCCGAGCCACTTAGTTATCACTTTAGCCTTATGGCACGGTGCTCCATCCTGATGGAAAATGCCTTGTTCTTTACCAAACTGTTGTTGGATTGTTGGAAGAAGTTGCTGTTGGAGGGTGTTTTGGTACCATTCTTTATTCATGGCTGTGTTTTTGGGCAAAATTGTGAGTGAGCCCACTCCCTTGGATGAGAAGCAACCCCACACATGAATGGTCTCAGGATGCTTTACTGTTGGCATGACACAGGACTGATGGTAGCGCTCGCCTTTTCTTCTCCGGACAAGCCTTTTTCCAGATGCCTCAAACAATCGGAAAGAGGCTTCATCCGAGAATATGACTTTGCCCCAGTCCTCAGCAGTCCATTCGCCATACCAGAAGATCAATCTGTCCCTGATGTTTTTTTTGGAGAGAAGTGGCTTCTGTGCTGCCCTTCTTGACACCAGGCCATCTTCCAAAAGTCTTGGTCTCACTGTGCGTGCAGATGCACTCACACCTGCCTGCTGCCATTCCTGAGCAGCTCTGCACTGGTGGCCCTCCGATCCCGCAGCTGAATCCTCTTTAGGAGACGATCCTGGCGCTTGCTGGACTCTCTTGGACACCCTGAAGCCTTCTTAACAAGAATTGAACCTCTTTCCTTGAAGTTCTTGATGATCCTATAAATTGTTGATTTAGGTGCGATCTTAGTAGCCACAATGTCCTTGCCTATGAAGCCATTTTTATGCAACGCAATGATGGACCAGATTCCCAAATTGCCCGTAGTGTGTGAATGAGTGACTGTATGTGTGTGTGTGCCCTGCGATGGATTGGCATCCTGTCCAGGGTGTACCCTGCCATGTGCCCTAAGACTCCTGGGATAGGCTCCAGGCCCCCCGTGACCCTGAATACAGGATTAAGCGGTATAGATGATGAGTGAGTGAGTGAGTGCGATTGAAGTGGGGGCAGAACCGCGGCGCAGTGCTTAGAACTGTCGTCTTGCACCTTCATGGTCCGGTTTCGAGTCCCGCCTTGAAGTGTGTGTGCATGTAGTTTGCATGTTCTCCCTGTGCTTGGTGGATTTCCTCCGACCACTCCAAAGACATGTATATGTGTGCTCTGCAATGGATTGGCACAACACCCTGTGCCCTGTCTCCTGGGATAGGCTCCAAGCCCCTGCAACCTTGTATACATGAAAAAGCAGTGTGAACGAGCTTGCAGTGTGAACTGGGCCCTGCATGTGCTACACAGGTCATTGCTGCCATCTGGTGGTTAAATCTGATAGCTTTCAGCATCAGTAGTATACTAATCACCAGCCTGACCATCTGCCATCATCTGCACCTGTTTCTCACTGGTTCACGCTGCCAATAAATTTTATTTTATTTATTTATTCATTTGTTTTTTGGCTTCTCTGAAACTGCTTAGGTTCCAGGAGTGGACTGAGATTGAGAGCCAAAAATGAAAATCCTTGAGGAAGCCTGGAGACCTATTCCTAAATACTACATTAAAACAGTCCAGCTGTATTAATGTAGTAAAACAGGCAGATATGGCAAAATATGAACAAATGAGGGATGGCTCAAGACTTGTCTATAGCCGTAATAATTACTCGTTAGACATTTGTACATTATTTATGAGACCCGAAAAGAGGTGTTTGTGTGTGTGTGTGTGTGTGTGTGTGTGTGTGTGTGTGTGTGTGTGTGTGTGTGTGTGTGTGTGTGTGTGTGTGTGTGTGTGTGTGTGTGTTAAAATCATGCAAAAAATTAGTAATTCATGTTATGTTTGGATGGGTTGCAAAAGGCCGTTTGTAGGATGAAAATGCAACAAACCAACAACATAAGGTAGATTGGGAAGAAAGCCAGGTTCCAGAGAGAGAGAGAGAGAGAGAGAGAGAGAGAGAGAGAGAGAGAGAGAGAGAGAGAGACGCCTCTGGGGAGAGAAACACACACACACACACACACACACACACACACACACACACACACACACACACACACACACACACACACACCAAGGGCTGAACTTGTCACCACCTCAAACCTCTTGTTGTGTTCCTGTGTTGTGGACCATTTTTGCAGTATGGAAGAGTGAATTATTCTGCTAAAAGAGGCCATTTCCATGAAGGAATGTACTTGGTCAGCATCAATGTTCAGGTCTGTGCTGGGTGTCAAAGTAACATTCACATGAATCTCAGGACCCATGCTTCCCCAGCAGAACATTCCCCAGAGCAGCAAACCTGCTGTTTCTCCCATCGTGCATCCTGGTGCCATCTCTTCCCCAGGTAGGTGACACACACTCATCCAGCCGTCCACATGATGTACACGAAAACATGATTCATCAGACCAGGCCACCTTCTTTCACTCCTCTGTGGTTCACATGCCTATTGTAGGTGTCACGGGTCAGCATGAGCACCTTGGCCGGTCCGGGGTTATGCAGCCCCGTACATAACAATCCTTGATGCAATGTGTCCTAACACCTTTCTATAGAAACTAAACTTTTCAGCAATTTGAGCTTCTACTGTATCGGATTACTTAGACCAGCATTCGTTCCCCACGTTCATCAGTGAGGCTTGGATGCCCAATGACTCTGTTGGTGCTTTTGATACAGTAGGTTCTGATCACTTTACACTGGAAACATCTCAGAAGTTAGTAGTAGTTTGGAGTTGCTCTGACCCAGTCATCTAGCCATCACAATTTGAAACTTTTCTGCTTCCAACACAACAACTTAAGAGACAAAATGTTCACTTGCTGCCTAATATGTCCACCCGCTTCCAGATGGGATTGATCAGAGATATTGTAAGTGAGTAAGTTTGGGATCACTTGCAAATTTCTTTGTTTTTGTTTAGTGATTCATTTTCTACATTCCACAACAATAGAATAGATGCTTAGAGTGTTAAGGCTCTGAGTTACTGAGCGGAAGGTTGGCGGTTCGAGCCCCAGCTCAGCCAAGTTGCAGCTGTTGGGCCCTTGAGCAAGGCCCTTAACCCTGTCTGCTCCAGGGGTGGCGTATCATGGCTGACCCTGCGCTCTGACCCCAGCTATGCTTGTATAAGGACAGCATTGTCAAGTGCATTTGCAAAATGCTTCAAGCACCATGATGAAGCTCTCATGAAAACCTTCTCAGGAAAGCAAGACCAAAACTTTCCTCTGCTGCAGACGAGACGTTCATCTAGAGATACCAGCCTTAAAAACCACTAATAAACAAACAGCACCATAGATTAGAGCCATTATGTCGGCTTTACAGAGCATAAATAGCAGATACATCTCAACATTAACTGTTCAAAGGAGATTATTGTATATTTTGGACGCCTTCAGCGTTGCTTTACAATGTAGAAAGAAATACAAATCAGGAACGATGATAGGGGTACTGTAGAAAGTGATCCCAAAGCGATAGTGTGTACATACTGTATATCTCTGACTGTATGAGAGAGAGAGAGAGAGAGAGAGAGCGAGAGGGAGAGAGAGAGAGAGAGAGATTTACAACAGCTCTCACTATCATAAACGAAGCTGTGAACTCGTGCGGAGTAGATCCTGTCACTGTCTCTGACATCTCTGGATCATTATCAAGAAAAATAAGGAATGTCATGGTTTTTTCCCAAGCCAGGCAATAACTAGGCTGCAGGGGTCTGCTTCAAGCTGAACACACACCTGATAACTTTCATACACGACACCACATACTGGCGATTTGAAAACTGATCTCTGAGCCAAATTCTGTCTAAAGCACAGACCAATTTAGTCATCAGAGACACATGCTTCATCAGAAAACTAACTTCAGGTTCTCACTGTTCAAGTCGGATTCTTTTAAAATAAGTTACTAGTCAGACTTTTGTACTGTAGTTGAATTTATTTGAAACCGAAATAAAACAAGCCTTTCCCTGTAAACAGAACATCCAGACCTGCAAAATGAGATACAGGATTTTATTACATTAAACTGGAAGCCGTTTTGTTGTTATAGAGATGCCAAAGGTCTTGAGTGACTATTTAGTAATCTTCTGTAACTAATTCGTCCTGGTCAGGGTTGTGTTCCAGGACACATAAACATCAGACACAGTGGTGTAGTGGTTAGCACTGTCGCCTTGCACCTCCAGGGGCCGGGTTCGATTCCCGTCTCTGTGTGCATGGAGTTTGCTCCCCGTGCTTGGTGGGTTTCCTCCGGGTTCTCCGGTTTCCTCCCACAATGACATGTAGGTTAGGTTAATTGCCGTTCCCAAATTGCCCGTAGTGTGTGAATGAGTGAATCCCTGTGATGGATTGGCACCCTGTCCAGGGTGTACCCTGCCTCGTGCCCTAAGTCTCCTGGGATTGGCTCCAGGCCCCCCCGTGACCCTGAATACAGGATTAAGTGGTATAGATGAGAATGAGAGTGTTGCAGAGTTCGAGGAGAACCCTGTCCCTCTTTAAATAGCTTTGTGGTCTCCTAAAGGAGTTGTGATTTTTTTATTATAAAAATGCAGTATGTGCAGAAAAATTAAAAATAAAGAGCCACTTTAGTCATACATTTATAACATTTGCTAAATTAGCCAAAATTGACTTGAATCTGTAAATAAGGAATGTAATGAAACTTTGTTGTGTTTGTCTTTATTACTACTTCATATCAAGATTCTCTTTGTGTCTTGTGAGAAAACAAATGTTTTAGTGACACATGGCTCACAAAATACAGATCTTTTTGTTTATAATCATATTTTACAGGTAAGTCATTTCATAATGAAAAAATAATGGAATTTATTTTGTTACACAAAATGTGAAAAGAACGTTGACACCAATGCGGAACAAAAAAACAACAACAAAAAACCCTAGCCTCTCTCTAAATGTGAACAAGGGAATAAATTTATTTACATATAATGTACTCCTGAGATTTAAATAGATTCGGTTGCAACACTTACAGGTAACACCAGAAAACATAACGTTCAATTCAAGGACCATTTCAAACACCAAGTTGATTATGCAGTTTATCAAATATGACACAATAGCATGACATTTCTATACTGGCGTCAAACAAATGAAAGGGCGAGTTAATGCCAACCATAACAGATCTATAAGCAAAATGATGAAATAATCTCAAGGGTAATGTCACAAGCTTAGTGTTAAGGTTCTGTCCTGTATTCATTCGTAATTTACCAGGAACCTCATAATAGGAGGATTAAAATAGTCAATATTTTGGGGGAATATGTTGTAAAAGAACAAAGTGTAAACAACCCAAAATGAACATTCTGAAGTAGATAACTTTAATTCTAGACAGTTAAATTAAACCTAGACAGAGGCATTTTAAATGCTAAATTTGAATCACTTCTTTTTTTATTATTATTATTATTTTACACATTTAACCAGCAAGCTTGTGACACTTGTAAGAAAATAAAACCAAATATGCAAATACATAATTGACAAATTCTGCTGGGAACATAATGCTATCTTATACTGCAGCCACAAGCTCTGTGTCCTAACTTTTGCACCAGATAGGGTTTCACACCATGTGCGATTATGCACTGCTCTTCACTGCAGTCTGGAAAATTTAGGCCAGAGGGGAGTATTGCACAAAGTGAGTGAACCTGATAAGCCAAGCTTATTCCAGCAAGCCTGGCTATTTTTGTAACATACTTCAACACTTTATATAATAAGAAGAAATGCTTTTGGACAAGGCTCCTCTGTGAATGGTTATTGGACAAGTTTAACTTGGCTTAATTGATTCCACTGGACAAAGTCTCATGAGGTCAACTAATTTGCTGTAAACCCAATAAATCTTTCATTGCATGATGCATTGTGCAGCCTGGGAAGATTTATTGGAAGTATATAGTGTACATCACACACACTTTAGATCAGACAGAGTGGCCATAAGGTCTGCATCCAGAGACATTTTTTAAAGGGGAAATTTGATATTTTTATTTTTATTTCATTCTAAACTCTTCAGAAATAACAGATTAAATAGAACCTCACCCAAGATCACTCAACTTTTTTTCTTTGAAGAAGCCTGTTGGAATCGACCCAGAACAATCACTGCACTAAAGGAGGAAATCATCTCTGCATGTAACATCAGTTCTGACACGTTCAACGTTCTTGTATTCAGTGTATACACAAGTGTCGCAAGGTCAAGGGCCACTAGTTTGATCATTTGCTGCAATTTATACACTCACTCGTTTTCTATACCACGTATTCTGTACTGGGTCACGGGAGGCCTGGAGCCTATTCCATGGGACTTGGGGCAGTCCATCCTGATACTTAAATTGCAATAAATCACCTCACAGCTAAGGTGGTCCACAGCTAGAGTTTAATATCCTTCACTGATCACAGAATAACCTGTTGGTCTAGATTAAGCCTGACTACTACAAATAAGCCTGGATTTTATTAACTCACTCTGTAAAATACTCCCCATGGTTTGGGAGCCATGCTTAAAGTACAGAAACATGAATTCATGCAAGTTGCACAATTGTATTGTTTGTTTGCTGTCTGTTGAGTTGTTGGTATATTACATTTAGACAGCAAAAGCAGACTTGTATCAAATTCAAATATGTTGAAGTTTGACTTTTGGTGATCACAACTGTATTAACGGATGGACAACAGTGGTGTTCCTGCCTCAGTATATTGCTCTACAAGCAATCGAATTGTCCAACACATGCAGCAGAAACATACACAAACATGCACACATACACACACTCACAAAAAATGACAAACAGTTTTGTGCAAGAAGAATCATTAAACACCAGTACAATGGTCAGTAATGAGATACAGCCATCATCCGATGATTTTTCTTTCTATTGAAACAAAGAGAACAAAGAGACAGAACATTGCTGTACTTTACTGCAGTAAAGTGATGTTCACATTCTTAACTTGGCAAAAAAAAAAGTCCAAACAGTCTTTTGTCCAACAAAAAACAATGAGCCATTACTCCCATCATTTGTGTGAAATATCCAATTACTGCAGTCATTAATTTGACTCCTTTTTCTTGGTTTTCTGATATTAATAGCCTTCGTCATGTCACTGAGATGCAATATGTCCATATTTCTTCTCTAGTGATTCCTCTAATGCGTGTTGGTGTCAGGGGTGGAGGCTGAGGAGGGGCTTGGGGGAGTAGAGGCTCGTGAGGTGTTGGAGTTTTTTTCCAGACTGGGGCTCTTGACTGGGCCGCTCTCAGGGGCTTTGGTCAGGACACGTGTGTTAAGGGTGGACACTCCCTTGGGTTGAGCCTGTAGGCCCGGGCTGCAGATCAGGTGGTGACGCTCCCAGTCTTTGTGCTGGCAGAAGGAGCCGCAATATCGAGCTGCATTACACCCACTGCACGTCTCACTCGCCTTCCTGCCACAGTTCCAGCAGCACTGAAAGAAAGCAAGAGTTTGTGTGGGTGGGAGTGAGCAGCATGCTTAGTTAGGCTAGGATACAGGAATACAGATGGGCATATAAATTAATAGCCACTTACCTCGCTGGAGTCCTCTTGTTCGTTGATGACCTGAATTGCGTCCTCTGTGGCTTTCCTTTTGGCTTCAGCCAGAGTTTTTTCCATTTTAGCTCTCTCAGCTGCGATCATTTCAAAAGCCTTCTGTTCTGCCTCTGCCACCGCCTTCTGCACCTCATCCATCGCCTGCCGCTTCACCTCATTGACTGCTTCCTCTACAGCAGTCACACAGAATCAAGATCAATTCCTGTTATTACTCTTCTTCAGATATAAAGTGTCTATGGAGGACCATTCTAAAAATTAGACAGGTTTGTATAATGCTTATAAATGTCTAAATAAAATAAAATAAAATTTAAAGAACAGGTGCATGTGGGGGTAGTAAACAGGTTTCCTAGGGTTGCCACCCTTACCAGCTTTCCTCCAGATCTCATCAGGCACATAGCCAGAGCCAGCATGCAGAGAGATCTCCCGCTGAGGATCTGAAAGATGAAGAGAATGTTCACATTAAAACACAGCGCTCAACACCAGACGAGGCCAATACAGAGAGAGAGACAGAGAGAGAGGGAGAGTGAAGGCAATCATATAGAAAGCAACTTGGTTTTGGGCAGGGACTGATCACAGATGGTAGGAATGAGTGAATGCCAGAAAGCAGACCTCAACCAACACACACTCCTAGTGTAGCAGGCTGGACACAAGCATGCAACACCTGCTCACTCAGCAGGCACATACGCATGCGCACACACAAACACACTTTCTCCGAGTCCATTAGAACACAAAGTCTGTTGAAGCTTTGTACTGTACTGCCTCAGATCACCACAAGATGGCACAAACAAGTCACTCGCATCTAAAAGGTTTATGTAAGGTTATACCAAAACATCTTACAGCAGTAGTTAATGGAACAAACTTTTCAATAATAGTGTACTAGAGAGCAGACTCACCGGAACTGACTGCATCAGCAGAGAGAGGACTGTGCGATTTAGAGAAGGACACGGCACTGGGAGTTGGAGCACTCTTGCGTGCACCATCGAGCTGACTAGATCTCCGTCGCCAGTAGTTGAGTTCTTCGCGGTCCGATTCCTGACAGCGCCTCAGGACGCTCACTGAACGTCTCGTCTTCTCCACCATGTCCACAATACAGTTCAGCACCTATAATTTTTCCATTTTTTTAAAGCTCATTTGCTATTTTGTCTGTTCATTTGTAATTTTTTTAATTGACACAAATTCAACATGTGTAAAAACTGAACAAAAACGTTTCTGCTGTATGGTATTAACTTTAGTACACATGCAGCATTACAACTCAAGACATTATTCTGCAGCTTAATGTTTCACATATACTTAGACTAATTGTGAATTATTAGTAATTAGTTCTTACATGGTCCAGGTGTCGCCACTCATCAGCCCACTCTCTCTCAGTCAGTCTGTGGTCAACTGGCTCCTCATGGTAGCCCCCATTAGTACCTGATAAAAAAAACACAAGTCTCTATAGATTATACTTACATACTGTATATAGCAGTAGTTAATGGAACAAACATTAAGTATATATGTAATATATCTGTATATACACACACACACACACACACACACACACACACACACACACACACACACACACACACACACACACACACACAGTAAAAAAAAAAACGCATGTTATGTGTACTCTATATTAGTGTATTTGTGGTAAATCACACATACATGACTTGTCACTTGTCATCAGACTAGGAGATTTTATATAAAACAGTATAGAAGACAAAAAACAATTTGAAGAACAAATAAGTAACAGAACTAATTGAAAAAATACAAGAATAAAAAAAACTTAGGAAAGAAAGATATAATGATGAAAAACAGATTGCAAAAAGACCACATCACTCACAACCCACATCTGGAACTCAGCTGTCAGAATGCATTCTCCACCCCATAGTGCACGCGCACACACACACACTCACTCAACATTCCTTCAGGGAGCCGCTCTGGCTGAGTGGAACAGGCCACTTCTAAACAAATCAAGGCTTGGATATGAGGCTCTAACAGCACACTTGCACGCGTGCACTCACACAGGGCCCACCATCAGTGTTGGGATGTTTCTACTCCTATTGCAGTTCAAACGCTCTTTAATGAAGACTGAGCATTGTGCAGGGGGAACTGGCAAAAGATCAAGACAAGCATGAGGGTTTAGCTCATGCCTATATATCAATTTACTTAATTGAACTCTTCTTCCCCCTTCGACTTCCACTCTGCCACTGTCCTGTTTAGGGATTGCTTTCCAGCATGGACTTCACCCACCAAAACTTGCATTTGATTTACATGATATTTGCATGGACTACTGCCATTATTTGAATGTGTATGGGTGCAGATGTAAGTACAGTAATTACCGGGTAGTCGCGGCCTGTCCTTCAGTTCTCTGAGCTCCAGGATGCGATGGGGCTCTCTGTATAGGTGTGGGGTGCTGATGTCATCCAGAGCGTAGTGCTGGAGAGGGGGTGGCGTTGGATGAATCTGGAGGGGCACAGGGTGGGCAGGGCTATGTCTGGGGGCGGGGCTAATTGTACAGATTCGCTTGGCTGGTGGCTCTAATGGTGCCGGGGGTCGCTCGTGGAAGCCATTTTCCTTGGCTCTAATTAAAAATGGTTAATAAAGAAAAAAGATGAGTGATCTTAAAGTCAAACTGAGAGAATAGCTTTGTCTGATGTGCATCATGCAAGTACCTGCTAGGGCTGTGTCTCTTGCTGTTGTCACTTGGCTCTAGCAGTAGCTCAGTGGAGTCTGCAGGAGAAGGTGCCGCTGTGCTGAGCAGCAAGTGCTCGTGTTGGGAAAGATACTGTGCTGGAGTCTGCTTAGCTGCTCGTGCACAATGGAGCAGCTCTCGCTGCAGTAATGGTAGGTTTGCCTATAAAAGAGAAATTCATCAAACTCTGCTAGAAAATATGAAAACATTATGGAAAATGAGAAAAGAAATGTTATAAAAAAAAGCCCTGAGAATTAAGCTCAAACACGGCATTAAACGGAAAATGCGTCTTCATACAGTTTCTATTTTCTGGATCTTTGACGTGGTAGAATAGGAACTCATTTTAAATTATACCTTGGGTTTCCTGTATTGCCTTAAATTTTTACAGCCTGCAGATTTGCAAGCAGTTTCATCTTTTCCCTTAAGCTGGTTCAAATTAGCCACCCCCACACACTAGTCCAGAATCAGGGCTTCGAATCAATCTGTGCAAAAACCTCAAAGCAGCCTCCGTGTCTGGGACTGTGGCGTCTGCATGCAGTCTTTGATTGATGGAGGCCCTGCTCAGCATTACTAAACACTCCCTTAGCATTACGTCCCCCTCCTGACTACTGTTGGCATTAACATCTCCAGACAAAATACACACTAAATCCGTCATGTGAAAACTCCAGAGATGAGGGGAGGAGAAAAGATTTGCAAAGTTGTCAAGATGACACAAAACAGATCTATAGCATTCCATGGACAGGACTGCTATATGGACCGTGTTATTAGAACAGACATGCTGATTACTGAAAAGCTGGGTTCTGTCAATGTTGATACATTTATTCAACAAAGAAAAACAGAACCTATTTGAGCGATTTCAACTGCATATAAAATACTACACAAATGACTAACCTGAGTTTCACCCCTAACTACAGTTTGAGGTTAGGGCATGTTTAACCCTGACCTGGCCTTATCCGAGCGCAATAAACATCCCTGAAGTAGGTCAACATTTCAAGATGGACTCTGTTGCATTTTTTTCCTTTTTTTAATTAAGACCATACTGTTCACAATTACCATTCCCTTCCTCTTTCTCAATCCCCTGCCAGTACATATGCTGCCCATCATTCAGGCAAGCCATTTCCAGGATGGGCCAATCCTCTGGACGCCCGTGTTAATCTAAGCTGGAGTCCATATGTCGCTCAGCAGTCATAAAAAAAGTGCTGGGACACTTTACAGCCATGTTTCACACTTCCGAATGTTCTGGATATGTCTTAGATCAATGCACTAGGGGAGGAGAACAGTCTCAGAAACCCGGAGACATAATTCTGAGAAATTCCAGCTCTTAGAGAAACTGCTGTTCTGTGTATCGTTTGACGGGAATTTCACGCCTCATGGTATCTTTTCATAAATCTTTATTCACGAGAATATTCAAAATTATACAGGAAATGTACCCGGGCTCATTATTTATCCCATTTTGAACTGTGAAGTCCATTACTATAATTACGTTACATATTTACACACACACACACACACACACACACACACACACACACACACACACACAGAGTATATGTTGTGCTTTTAAATGTTCTATCATCCAAGAGGTCTGGCTTGCAAAAAAGAGAAATGAACCACACTACGGGACATAAAGACGTGTACAATACAGAAGAATGGTTAAAGAAAGTTTATGCAATATACCTTCAAAAAAGGGATGACAAATGGTCTTAAGGGGAAGTTTGTGGCCTCTTGTAGTCTGGAATGAAACTCCTCAATCGTGACTGTGGAATTCTGTTTAAAGGAGAGAGTTAAGAGTTAAATATAGAAATATGCAACAAATGCAGGCATACACAGACAGACAAACACAAACTAACAGACATGGCCAGACACAGCAGTACTTACCACCAAGGCGAGGACCAAGCTCCGCACACTCTCTCCAATCTCAGGTGAGATGTCATTCCCAAACTGCTGCAATGTCGTGAGGAACCGCTTAAGTTTACTAAGTTGCCTAGCACCACATGTCGCTGGAAGCTGCTGATTCGCCAGTGAAGAGGAAGAGGAAGAGGATGGCCCGTTACTGTAGCGCTGAGGTGGGGAGGGGACAGCGTTGAGGGTTGGTGGTGAATGGTTCATCCCGTTGGACACTTTTGAAGAAAATGGCAAAAGTTAACTGACCAATTAAATTTTATTTAATTAAATGTAAACGTAATTTAATGTGGCATTTTTATAACCAGTATAGATAATATAGCTTAAATGGTTCCAATCATATTTGAAAAATAGGATCACTGAAAGTTTCCTTTTCCTACAAGCCAGACAGATGTGTGCTGACACAGCTATAGGTGTCAAAGTGAAAAACAGGTGGACTTTTCAGGTGTGTGCACAACTGTGCTCCTAAAACACTTCTACCAATTCCTGCCTGATCCTGCTGTTATTTCTGCTTGTACCAGATGTGATAATTTCTGGTGAAATTCAAGCAATAAAGGAGCTATTTTACTGTAGCATACATTTACACTAGGCACGTTTACACTAGATAAAAAAATATGCAGCTAATAGTGTTGTGAGCAACTGGACATGAAGAATGTGTTTCCATTTAAATCAACACCATCTTCCTGTGCTTATATATTTGGCACATCTCCAGTGGCTTTTGGTATGGAAACTTTGCATTTGTGTGGGGAGCCTACATGCTGTGGAAGAAAAGGCAGCAGGCCGAGGCCCACTGGGGTTGACTGAGGGAAGAGGGGGCATGGCGGAGACTGCCGGTCTGGAATGAGTCTTTACATCCACTGGAGAACCGGGCATGGCAAGAACCTTCTTCTCCCCACTGTCTGTGAAAGAGAACAGATTTCATTTTATTATTTTTTTATTCCAAGGTCTTTAAACACTTCTTTGCTATATAAACTTTTGCACTTAGGGGGAACCAATCACCTTTCTGCTAATTTTCTGTTAATAACTCACTTAGAAAATATTCCTGGCTAAAAATAAGTGAAAGCCACTGGGGATCACAGCAACAACACAAAACAAACTGAGCTCTGGCCCAACACGGAGCCTTGAGGAACCTCTCTCCCATGGTTGGAAGATGCCAGATGTCTTCTGCTTATTAACCGTGGAGGCCCCACAGCTGAGGTGCAAATGAAGCAAGCTTTGTCCCTGGGAATAATAGTCCATCATTGAGCCCCCGGTTAGAAAAGAGTGGCTTGGCTGTTTCACGCTTGCTAACTAGCCTTCACAAAGGCCATTCACCACATATTTTCTGCCTTTGAATGGACCACCAAGCTCAACAGTCGTAGATCAGAGAAACTATTGTTCTTGAAAGAACCATGAGCAGAGCCATTAGCTCCATTGCGAGTATATCTGGTGCTTGAAAATGCTTTTAGAATAGTGGTTAATAGACAAGCGTAGCCCGAGCTGTCAAAGGTCATGAGATGCTTCTTATGAGATGGTTCATAGATTTATGGGCAGGATCATTTTAGGATCTGTTTATTCATTGGGGCTAATAGGGTGTCCAAGTATGGAAATTATAGCATATTTAAAAAAAAAGGACATCACCACTCTGAAAAACGCAAAATGATATGCGTCATCCATACGTTTTACCCCGAGTAAAAACTAGGAGGATCAAAAATAGGCTGTATAAGCAAACACTTTTTGTAGCAAAAACAAGAAATCATCTCAATGGTATCCTTATGGGCACAGGTGCGACACACACACACACACACCACTATGTTTAACACACATACACAGCTTAGCGCTACATGGCAAAAGCCTCCCATCTGTCTACTTATCTTCTAAAAACCTTCAATATTTATTTCTTACTGCAAATAATGTGTTTTTTCTCTTCTGTGTGACCACCTGTTTTTCACCCAGGAGGCAGAAATGAAAGAGAATAAGTAATAGGAATGGAGGCAGATGAGGAGGAGGAGGAGGAGGAGTGGATTGGCTCAGTGCCATAAAATGCAATAGTTTTTCATCCTTCTATTGAAAAATCACACAAACAACTCCTAAAATGGACTGGTGCACTTTATAGTATTAAGAAGTGGGATAGTTATTTTTTATATACAGTACAGACCAAAAGTTTGGACACACCTTCTCATTCAAAGACGTTGAATTTGTATTATGGCAAGAAAAAAGCAGCTAAGTAAAGAAAAATGAGTGGCCATCATTACTTTAAGAAATGAAGGTCAGTCAGTCCGAAAAATTAGGAAAACTTTGAAAGTGTCCCCAAGTGCAGTCACAAAAACCATCAAGCGCTACAAAGAAACTGGCTCACATGCGGACTGCCCCAGTAACGGAAGACCAAGAGTCACCTCTGCTGCGGAGGATAAGTTCATCCGAGTCACCAGCCTCAGAAATCGCAGGTTAACAGCAGCTCAGATCAGAGAGCAGGTCAATGCCACACAGAGTTCTAGCAGCAGACACGTCTCTAGAACAACTGTTAAGAGGAGACTGTGTGAATCAGGCATTCATGGTAGAATATCTGCTAGGAAACCACTGCTAAGGACAGGTAACAAGCAGAAGAGACTTGTTTGGGCTAAAGAACACAATAAAGAACACAATAAAGAAAACTCTTTGAATGAGAAAGTGTGTCCAAACTTTTGGTCTGTACTGTACTTTTAACCAAAATTGTGATGTTTTTACCCTTTAGGTAGTGATTAAGCTCTTGCTGATCTCCGCTTCTCTTTTCTACACAAAGACAACCTCGTGGGTTAGAAAAAATAAGCCATGTGTGACTAATTGTAGCTCTTGGAATAGGTTTGGGCTTTGCGCTACATGATGCAATCAGGAGACGATCGTGCTATATTAAAACCTCATCCACGTGTGCACACACACAAGGCAGCTGAAGTATGGGACTTTCAGGTCGTACTAATCACCTGGAGAGATGGCACTGCTATTAAACATTGTACATCTTTATCTGCTCGACTAAATATTGAATTACCAACAACAAACAGTGAGAGTTCCGCTCTGTCCTGAACGCCAACTGTTACTGTAAGGCATAAAACCATACAAACTACTGTGTACGGAAGGAGTGAGAGCGACAGAGCACACTAAGGTGTGGGAGAAAACGAACAGGTGAGAAATATAAAAAGTAATAAACGTTCTTTAGACAGACATGGCAGCTTGAAGAGAAACCTTGTGTTATACGTGCAGGTGTGCAATTTTGTTATGCAAATAAAGCAGCGCAGCGTTCACCTGTCGTTTGTTATTTAAATCTTGTTGTTTAGCTTTGTCTGAGGGAGGGTGAGCATGGAAGCACATCTGTGCATTAAGCTATGCATGCTGTGGAAATGTACTGACCTGACACTTAAAAAAAAAAAAAAAGAGAGAATAAAAGACAAGAAGACGAATTACAAAAATATATAGGACATTGGACAGAATATAAAAATATATATGAGAATATAGAAATGCACAAGCATGAATTACACCAGTTGTACACGGGCCAGAAACAACCCCTCTAATAAACATTCAGCAAACATCATCAACAGCTTCATTGAGAGTAGTCATTTTTTTAAAAGGCGTGTCGCCAAACCAGCAATCCTCTAAGCTCAGATGCACACATAAGCCCAGGTTCGTCCATAGTGCAGTGCAGAGCGTAACCAAGTCCATTAGCATGAATAAGCAGAGATATTTACTCCCCCCTCCACTGGCTAAAGCGCTTAACATTGGAGCAACTTGCACAAAGAGCTTATTTAAAAGCTCCGCTCCGCCTTTGTTTAAAAACGTATACAACTTTCCATTAAAAGCACTTGAGTGCGTCCAGACTGGAAAATCATTTAAACACGGCGCAACAAAAGACTGAAAGACTCGTAGCACCTTCGGGCACACAGCACCACTGACACAACCCCCCTCCCCCTCCGAATCCTGGACACAAAAAGGGTTAAGCTATCAAATCTTCAACAGAGAGGATGTGCTGGGGGGAGGGGGGGTTAAGCCTCAGAGCATCTCTACCATATGGACCTAATGGGGCAGCATGCTGGCAGCTGGAGTCTCCAACAGTCACCTGTGTCTCAGTAGAAGGGGAGGAGAGAGAGAGAGAGAGAGAGAGAGAGAGAGAGAGAGAGGGGGACAGGGGGACATGGAGACGGAGAGGATAGAAGACGCGATGGGAAGTTCGTGTTTGGGGTGGGGGGGTATGGGGGGGGGGGGGTTGTTTCAGCTGGGGGTTGGGAAAAGGCGAGCAAAATAAAGGCTGCACCTGGTGCTTGTCAGTCCTCACACACTAACAATACATACACATCTGTTCCTCTCCAGCAATGTAGGCGGGTGTGTGTATGTGTGTGCGCGCACACTCAGCAACAGGTTGCACAATTCTGTGTGTGTGTGTTGTATAGAGAACTACTTTGGCCTTACTAATTGCAACAAAGCAAACCCCCTGTTGACCCCACACTCATCAACCGTATTCAAATGAACTTCATTTATGGCTTTTTCTGTGAAAGGACAAGCCTGGGGGCGTTTATTAAGTTCCTCTGTAATAAATCACAAGAGTGATTCACAGATCTCTCACATAGGTCTCCCATTAAAACACACACATGGATACAACTTGAACAAATATATACACACAAACACGTACACAGAGAGATATATACAGATGATAGAGTTTTTCAATATGATGGAGAACATTTAAAAATGAATGTGTTTCCTCATGGTTTAGGCTGTTACACTCTGTGAATGTGAAAATTGTGTTACTATAGTAAGTTTATTTTGGATTTGATAAAACGGACTCAAAAATAAACAGTTTAAAATCACCTCTCTACTAACATGAGCAATCAGCTTGAACAAATAAAGCTATTCCGGGTAATGAATACTTAAACTCAATTGACTAGTGTGAAAAAAGAAAAAAAGAAAAAAAAAAAAAACACTTAACTTTTCCCTCGCACACTCCTACACACAGCTTGTGACCATTAGGTCAAGCCTTAGTCCAGTCTCTCTAATTACAGGGTCCATGTGGAGATTAACTTACGATCATATGCCCTGGGGAATCTGGTGGACAGTGCGGGTTAAAGTTCGGGGTCTGTGAATACAGCTCGGACAAATGAGATACACCGCTGTGGCTACAGATAGCGCACTTTCACCATGAGCACAGCCGATGCCCTACAGGGCCTCACTCCTGACTCGACCCCAAGATGGGCAGGGTCATAACGGCAAGCTTATTGAGCATGACATTTCCACATCAATGGATGGTTTCATGACATGACAGCAGTTATTGCGGGTTAGTGCGAATAGGGTACTTCCTGTTGGCTGGTCCTGCTTCTGCCACACATGTGCGCTTGTGTGTGCGAATTATTGTGAGCTAGCATCTTTGTTTCGGCCCTGAAACGTGCCCACGAACATGTACTACTCAAAGCACGCATTTCCTTTTTTTCCTTCACTAACCAAATAAAGAAAACAAAAAACCAGGCTGAACTATCTCACCATCCGAACTATCTCGCCTCATCTCTCTTTTCTCTATGAGGTCTGAATTACAGAGCATGATAATTACACACGATCCAGAATTCTACATTTACAGCAAAGCAGACAAGCAAGAAGAGATCACACCCACCACCCCCTCCATACACGCTCTCAGGACTGTCAGGCTGACAGTGTGCAGCATGCTCTGGTGTGTGTCTGTCAGGGCTTGCTGGGAGATTGTGTTCGATAAGATTATGCAGACCTGCACTGATGAGCAGTCTACAACAAACACTGCCCTGGAGTCCCCTTTTCCAGTCTGATAAAGCAGAGCTTAAAGCAAGTCTGGGAAATTTACTGTTACTAAACAGACATCTTTGGCAAAGCCTCAAATGCCGCCTTCTATCCACATTAATTGTGCAATCCGTGCATGCATACCATGCATCTAATCATCCAATATCTCACTCACACACAAACAGACAGAAAGCTCATTTTTGAGCCAAAGTCACTTTTTTGTTCTAAATAGGGAAGTGAGGTAAGGCTAAGGCTTGTGTGCTGATGATGTCCACACACACACCTCCAGCAAATGAGGAGTTGGTGATGACGAATCGCTCTCAGGCTTTCCCAGTGTGGCAATCTTCTGTGTTTAAAAGTATGTACCATGTGGAAGAGGCATTGACTAGCTTTATACTCAGCCAGTAAACATCAGCACTACACCATAAACACTGGCATTTGGAATAAATAAAAAATATATATATAACTAACTAGATGTACACATAACTAACTAGATGTAACTACTGATTGTATGTTTCAAGAATGACCTATTTTTGCTCAAAGAAGAAATCTAAAATGCCTTAAAAGTGAAGCCATACAACAACATATTTGCAGATATATTTACACGCATACACACACACCCCTCACCTCTCTGTGGACGGTTCTTTTTTCCTTCACTCTTATTCCAAAAACAAGTCAGTCCCTTGGTTTAGCTTGTTTACAGCTCCCTTTCGCTCCCCTTTTCTCTCCCTCATATGTGGGGCATGTGTCTAAGCCCCTTGCATATGCGAGCTGCAGCCCAAGCTCTTCTTGCAGCCAGAGAAACGCAGATGGAGTCCAGATGGGCGAGGAGATTAAAAAAAGACTTCTTTATTTCTCCCTCGCTTCCTTTCTCGCTGGGATTGTAGCTCTATTTGTCCCTCCACTTTTCTTTTTCCCCCCTTCGGTCTTTTGTTGCTCAGCTATCCAAACCCTTTCACTCCTTCTTAACAATCTCACTTTGTTTTTCTCTCCGTCTCGTCCTCACACACACACACTCACTCACTCACTCACACACACACATACACACACTCCCCCCAATTCACGATGCTCACTTGAAGCATAGCCGGCTGGGCTAACAACACGCCCACTCGGTGGCTCTTGGCCAATCAGCTGATAATCTATTTAATGCATTTAGTGAGGCGGGTTTGGTGATTAACATAACTAATTGTTCTGGCACTAAAAGGTCAAACAAAGTATGTGCCAGGAAGAGGGGGAAATGATGGGTCAGTTAATGAAACACTCTGAATAACCACGCCATAGTGCTGTGCACTTAAAACGACCTACATTTAAGAAAAATATTGTGTTTATTGTTAGATTTAATCATCAAGCCTACCCTGGATGGGCATGTTTAACTACAGTAATAAAGGAAACATTAGATCAACTGATATGAAATTTTAAACAATGAAAAATAGATACATAAACAAATTAAACCAACAATGGTTTGTACTAATATACTTGACAGAATAATATGATTTTTACTGAAGCCCTGCCAGCAGCCAGGAGAGCTAAATAAACAGTGGATGTGTGAAAGAAAGACAAGCAGTCCATTATTAGGTGTTAGATATCTCTCTTTTGCAGACTTGGTTTCAAGGGTCAGACTGGAGCAATGAGGTCCAACATAGCTGCTAGACAATCAAGGTCTAGTTGTGAAAAAAGAAACTGTTAAACACTGAGGTGTGTGAGTCTCTGCGAAGCTCTTAAACCTAGCTATGTCAGGTTCAGGGAATGTATTAAGTCATTTTAAGAGGACCAAAATGACCCTGTATTGGTCAGAAAAGGCAATTATTTGAAGATCATTCACTCTTTTATATGGTTCTATAAATGAACTAGTTAAAAAAAAAAAAACTACAATCCAAATGTTTCTTTTTTAAGATGTAAACATTACTATTTTGCTACAGTACATATATGCACACATGTATTTTTAAAGCACTCTTACTTCATTAATATTAATGAAGTAAGAGTGCTTTAAAAATACATGTGTGCATATATGTACTGTAGCAAAATAGTATATATATATATAAAAGCATATGCACAGAAAAAAGTCTGACGAGAATCCTCAACTCGCTATCTATATTTCCATCATGACCATGTTAGGATGTGTGTGTGCTTAAAGTTTAAATCACACGCACGGTGGAAACAGCTGTGCAGCCAGCCTACACACAGCTGCACATGGGAAGTGTTCCGCTTCCCAGGCTGATGTGGAAACGCATGTGAGGATGCATGTGAAAACTACGGCATCCTAAAAATCCCATTTACTGCTCATTTAAATCTGCAGCGATGATTAACTACTCAACGTCTTACTGATTATTTACACTAGATTTTAATCTACTGCGCTTCATGTTCGAAGCCCCGAACCAGTCTAGATGACGTCAGTGTATTTGGAGAAAACGAAAATTCATTTGAAATGGAATGAATGGGTGCAAGTAATTCAAACTCAATCAACTGAGTTCAATGCTCACAGCCCCGAGTTAATCCAAGTTTACGCCAACTGGTTTCATTTGCATGCGAATAAAGAGCTATAGGCCTCACCCCAGAAAAGTTCAGGACCCGTAAAAGCAAGGTGATGTGTGTGCACATATGACGTTACACAATGTGAAGGGGGTGGGACTGGATGGAATTTGCATACAAAATGTAAAGACAGCATAAGACACAGGAGTGTGAGAAAACAGAAAACAAAAGTATTCAGAGTAGTCATTCGGCACAATTACTTTTAAGACAGTTCAAGTTGCTAAAAGTGTGATTACTGTAAAGTATCTCATCACTCCCTTCTGAACAGTGCAGTTTGTTGATTTAAACAGTTTTCAGGTACTCTGTTATTCTGCACTTTAAAGCAATGCAGTTGTTTATAAATAAGCAAAGCAGAAAAATAATTCAGAACATGAGAGATAAGCAGAGAACGGAATTCAGAAGGATCACCAATAATGTCTGGTTTATCTGGCACCTCAAGTCTCCGATCAAAGTCTTTTTTATCAAAACAAAAAAAAAAAAAAAAGGGAAAAAAAAACAATGTTTCCATTAGCCATGGCTGTGATCTGGAGTTCAAAACTTTTACTTGAACTTGAAAGTGAAAACAAAGAAATCCCACTGGCTTCCATTTGGAAAGAATAATAAACATCTACTCATCCAATTAGCAGGGAAAAAAACATTTTAGAGAACCTAGGTTGCTTCTGCACTCTGTTTTAATATGGTATGAGCATCAATAGAAGGCAGTTTACACAGATGTTCGACACATAGAGGGAGGAATTCGAAAAGGTAGATAGACATTCCAGTCTTACCTACCCAAAACCGCTGTCCTCCCTGCCAACAAAATTCTTCACAGCCTTCTCCCAGCCACGCACTCCTCATTACCTCCCTCCCTCTCTTTCTCTCCCTCTCTCTCCCCTCTCACGCTGGGTTTTGGAGTGGCATTCCTTCTCTCTGCTCTCGGCTCCAGTATGTCTGGCCATGCTGCACGCCTGGGAGCCATTAGTTCAAGTAAAGCCTGACGCACCCAGCCTACCCCCATTATAGGCACATGAGAGTGTGCGCACACACTCAAACACACACTTACTTTGTGCAGAGAGATTGTGTATACATAGATTTTAAAAAGACTGAAAAATTATAAGCAGAGAAAAGTGTTGTGTGATGAACGATTGAGAATGCAGAGTGTCTAAAAGATAAATAAATAAACATTTGTCTGCATGTGCATGTATGTGTATAAGAGAGAGAGAGAGAGAGAGAGAGAAACAGGGAAAGAAAGTGAGAAACCATGGGTAATGAGAATGTGTTTGTAAGTGCATGAGTCTGCACTAAAATTTATGAGAGGTGGGTCACACGCTCTCTTGGCAGGAGCACCCCAGAGTTTCCACAGCTTGCAGCCAAGAGCATAGATGAAGCACGTGTGCACACAACACACACACACACACACATACACACACACAAGCTGCAAAGTCATTTTGTCTTCCAAGTCTCAAATCAGAATGATTCTTTTATGATATACGCATGTTGAACAATCAGCCATAACGTTATAACCAACTGCCTGCCCGTTTCCCCCCAAAATAGCCCAAACCATTATTGACTCCACTTGACGTCTGACACCAAGCCAGGAGCAGATCCTTTAGGTCCTGCATGTTGTGAAGTGAGGACTCCATTGATCTGACTTTTTTTTTTTTTTACTTGTTACTTTCTTCAAACTGTTATTGAGCTGTTTTTGCAGTGTGGCAGGGCACATTGTCCTGATGAAAGGGACCACTGTCATGTACTTGGCACTTGACATGGTCTACAACAATGTTTAGGTAGGTGGTATGTATCAAAGTAAAATCCACATAAATGGCAGAACTCAGGGTTTCCTTGCAGAGCACTGCCCAAACCATCACACTGCCTTCACCATCTTCTTCCCATAGTGCATTCTGGTGCGGACTCTTCCCCAATTAAGCGACCCCTATCAGGCCATCCAGTGGTGTTAAAGAAAAGCATGATTTATCCGACCAGGCCACCTTCTTCCACTCCTCTGTGGTTTATCTCCGATAGGTGTTTTTGGTGGTGGACACAGGGTCAGCGTGAGCACCTTGACCGGTCTGCGGCTACACGGATATTCTGTATCCATATTCTGTTGGAACCAGCATTGGTTTTAGACTTGCTCTGACCCAGATATGTAGCAATCACTATTTGACTTGTCGAAGTCATTTAAATCATTACACTTGATTTTTTTCTTTTCTTTTTTGCTTCCAATACATCAACTTAAGTATAATATGCTGTCTAAAATATCCCACCCATTTCCAAGAAAGAAATCAATGTTAATCACTACAAACTTTGGGCCAGCTTTCTGCTGGATGCCCCCTTCTCTCATGCAACCCTCCAAATTTATCCGGGCTTGGGACTGGCACAATGTATAATGTACTGAATCTGAATGGTTTACCTGCGGCTATGCCCGTGTATATAAGCGGCAAATGGAGTGTGTGGTCAACTTGCTGCCACTCCTCACACTGCTCCAATGTTCCGCCGTAGACGCTCTGCAGTCTGATCCAGGGCTTCAGTAATTAGGACCTGGGCCTGACGTACCCGTTTTCAATGCTGGCTACTGTTACAGTCGGCGAGGAATGCCTGTGATAGGCCTGTGATTACAGTATGACATATAAGATGACACTGCCTACCTGAATAAAACACTGCCTGCCTGCCCACGCAAATAAAGAAACAAACAGAATTTCGGTTTTATATAAAAAGGACAACCACACACAACACAGAACAGGAGGAGGATCCCAACGGGTCTTGTTGCACCTAGAGGTCCAGAAACCAAAACCTAGTAGCTTTTAATGCTATGGGTGATCGGTGTAAATAACTATCAATAAATAAATTATAGCAATATCAAAGGCAGCTTTAGGAATGAAATCTCCTTACCAGAACAAGAACATGCAAGGCAAAGTGTGTGCTAAAATAAAACAAAAAAGACGAGAAAACGCAAGGAAAAGAGGGAAACAAGGTGAAAGTGTTCCTTTGCTCAAAAACAGTCGTTTTGCTAAAACCCTTTTTTCAAAGGGTATGGTTGCGCGTGTCCGTCACCTGAAATTTATCCTTTAATCCGTCTTTCGGCCTCTTGCTAGCCTCTGGGCGAGAGACGCAGCTGTGTTATTACCACACACACACACACACACACACACACACACACACACACACAGACCTGTGCTTTACAGGTGGCCCAGCTGTGGTGTGCTGGGAACACCTGGCAGTAAGGGAGCCTGTGTGGTAGCATGCCTTTCCTCAGGTTGGATTGCAGGACCTGTTCTCACTTGTCAAGGGCACCCTTTGCATCTCCAGCTCTTTCCAAAGCTGTTTATAATCATATATCATTGAAAAAAGTCTTCTGCATGCAAAACATATTTACTGCACAAAATAACAGAGGTTAGGACACCAACTGCTTTCAAGTTTTTTGACATGTTTGTGTGCTATAACCCTGATGAATGAGACATACTGTAGGTGGTCAAAGGAATATTACAGTAATACTCAACCAAATTTTTAATTGTAACATCTGCACTATAGACAAAAAGGCCACAAGCTCTACTTGTGCCAGTATTCAAAAAATGGGTGAACCATCTGAGGTGCAGAGAATTTGAATAGTGAAATTAGTATTCTGGCTGGAGTTTGTTATGCTCTTCATGACGTCAGGGAGGAAATAAATAAATAAATAAATAAACACACACACGCATACACACTCTGCGTGTGTGTGTATGCGTTTGTGCGTGTTTTTAAAGCTTTCGAAACCAATCTGGCCCTGTGTGAAAAAGCAATTGACCGATTATGCCACTCAAACGTTTTTTTTTATTTTTATTTTTATTTTTTTTACCCATTTAGACATGGACTTCTGGTGCGTTTTGCATCATTGTCGTTCTGCATAAGTTTGAGCTTGCGGTCACAAACTGATGGTCAGACATTCTTCTTCAGGATTTTCTGGTTGGGAGCAGAATTCACGGTTCCATCAAGTATGGAAAATTGTCCAGGTCCTGAAGATGCAAAGCAGCCCCAGACCATCACACTACCACTACCTTGTTTGACTGTTGGTATAATGTTCTTTCAATGAAATACTGTGTTACTTTTATGCCAGAAGATAACAGGATGTACAATTTCCAAAAAGTCCAGAGAATATTTGGTCAGCAGTGGCTTTCGCCTGGGAACTTTGTCATGGATGCCATTTTTGCCCAGTCTATTTCTTATTGCTGAATCATGAAGACTGACCTTAACTGAGGCGAGTGAGGTCTGCAGTTCTTTACATGCTGTTCGGTGTTCTTTTATGAGCTCATGGATGAGTCGTCGTTGTGCTCTTGGAGTAATTTTGGTAGGCCGCCCACTCCTGGGAAGGTTCACCACTGTTCCAAGTTTTCTCCATTTGTGGATAATGGCTCTCACCGTTGTTTGCTGGAGTCCCAAAGCCTCAGAAATGGCTTTGTAACCTTTTCCAGCCTGATACATGCCAATTACTTTGTTTCTCATCTGTTCTTGAATTTCTAGCTCTTGTTGCTTTTTTAAAAGCTTTTAGCTTGATTCACTTTGTCAAACAGATTCTATTTAAGTAATTTCTTGATGCAACAGTGGGTAAAAATTTAATTTTACTCAAAAATCACAGATGAGTCATAATTTAGCAAGGTGGGAATTACTTTTTCACACAGAGCCAGGAAGGTTTGGACATCCTTTTTCCCTTAAAAAATTATTATATTAATTTAAATATGCATTTTTAAAAATTTGTTTGACAATTATTTATGAGACCAATATGCCAAAAAATAATAATAATAAATTTGGCAAGGGGGTCAATATTTTTTACGGCACTGTATATTTATATGTGTGCAGCAATCTGGTCTTTAACAACGTCTCAGCAGTGCCACAGGCTGATCACCTCCATGACATGCTACGCCACATTGACGCAGCAATTTGTGCTATAGAAGCCCTAATCAAGTATTGAGTGCATAATGTATCATACCTTTTGATAATGTCAGTATTGTTATTACATTTTTTATCTTATATCTTATAAAATACTGTAATCTTATAAAATACTGTAATAAGTTATTGGATTGTAGATTTTTATATTAGAGCTGTAACCCATAATCATCGAAAAAAAATGCTTGAAATATTTCACCTGACATGCAATGTATTTAGAATAAATGAGCTGTACTTTTAAAATTAAATTACAAAAAAATAAAAAATAAATTTTGAGATGGTATTGTGTAGTCTGTCAACACACAGTAAGAGTTCTCACAGTCTCGAGTGAGGGAACTTTTCCTTTCCCCCCCTCAATAATCCATTGACATCCGCTGACAACCATGGAACAGCTGGCTTTCCTATTGAAAGTGGAAGGAGAGCGGGAGTGGATGGGTGTAAGACAGAGGCAGACAGCAGGACGGAGACCTTAAGAGTGTGAGAGTGTGTGTGTGTTTAAGATGGAGAAGGTTAATGTGCTGATAAGCCTCTTTCACAAGGTTTAGAACACTCTCCCTATGATAGTCTACTGACTGACTGGTGGCTTTGTCCCATCCAGAACAAAAAAAATTGGAGGGAGGAAGAAAAAAAAAAGAGAGAGAGAGAGAGAGAGAGAAGGACCTGAATCGGACAGTGAGAGATGAAAAAGAGAAATCCAAGCCTCTCACTACTGCAAGGGCTTTTCAAAGCTCATTAGTGCCAAAAAAAGTGAGATACTGAATGAACTGCTAGTAGGTGATGCAGATGCACTAGAACACTCTAGAGGAACCAAGGAACACCCCTGGTAGTATCATGCAGCACTTATGATAATTCAAAACATTCTAACAAAACAAATGCTGGTTAAGAAGTCATTTGTTGTTCCTTCTATTTCAGTTAACTAAATCTGTCATTACTCAGTTTGAATCAACTTGAAATAAACCAGGCTGCTCCAGAAAAAAGCCAAAGCCAGTTCAGTGTTATCAGCTTGGAATCAAGACTTGGTCAGCGCTGGACAACTTAAAGAAAGACAGAAGGCAGCAATCAGCATTAAAGACAAGCTCATATCCGCAGTTCTAAACTCGAGGCAAAGGCCTGACTCCAGGAGGTCCGGTCCCACTAATAACCCTGTCTCCAGTGGAGCGCCATTCTGGGCAACAGGCGCTGGTGGAAGGAGCCGAGACATCTGGATCCCATCTTTCCCAGCCTGTCCGCACAGCGCCACGCAACAAGAAACATCTGGTGAAGCTGATGTCAATTACTTCATCACATCTCCCTTCATGGATAATCTGTTCTTAAACACTCTCCTCTTTTTCTTTCTCTCTCACACACAGAGCAACAAAATGATACCAGGAACATCTACAGCTGTTAGACCAAAGAATTATTACACCCCACACACACAGACAAACACACACACACATTGCATATGGTAAACTTGCTACATACACTTTTGGTTTGACAGTAAAGCTGTTGCATGTATAATTTACATTTTCATTATAAATTTTTGCAAATAAATTCCACCAAAAAATGGATCCAGTTTCTAGGAACAGCCTTCTGCAAGAATGAAAAAAACTTTAACATTTTCCCCCAAAAAAGAACTCATAGTTTCCAAAAAAGTCTGAGAAACTAGCCTCTAGCGGCACAAACATGCCTGACGGTTCACGGGAGGTCAACATATTCGGGAAGGCTCTAAGGCAAAATCTTAACCTAAGAGTGTCCTAGCCTAGAGCTTCTTTAAACACATACAGCTGCAGAGACTGGAGGGGAGATCCAAACTCCTGCCTCTCTTCTCTCCGGCTTCCTTCTTGACTTTCACAAACTCTCCCGTGCGACCAAAATGATGGACTGCCAGCACTGGAGCCCCACAGCAGCAAGAGCCAAAACCAATTAGAGCTCCAATTCAAACCTGAAGGGCCTCATTGTACACAGTTCAAGTGAGAGGAAAGAAATCTGATTCACACATGTAGACACAGAGCTAGAATGGAGGTGGAACACTATCCTACTGTCCAAGTGTGCACATAAAACAAACAAAGAGTAATGTGAAAACTGAACTGCACTTATTGTGTATATCGGGTGCTAAAAGAGCAACCTGTATACATGTGCAATAACATACTGTTTGGAGGCATTGTGCATTTCACTGCTTGTAAGATGGTTAAGCACAGAGAGATTGTGGTGACCTGTTTTGCTGGCTCGTAGCACCCTGATTCCAGCTCTTACTATGTGCTCAGATTTTATTCTACTTAAAGAGATTTAAAAGAAAAATTGAGAAAAAAAAGCAAATTGGTGGATGAATGCAGTGTGTGTGCGTGCTGCGATGAACAGGGTACATTCCTGCCTCATGCCCAGCATTCCTAAGACAGACTCTAGATCCACAACAACCCTGAATACAATAAAATCGTCTGATGAAGATAAACAAATGAAAGACAGTTCAGTTACCATCATCAATTGAGAATTTGAGCACTGCCCTCTTGTGGTGCAATCATTCATAACACTATCTTATCATCAGCATCATCATGTGCATCCTTGCCTTCATCACCAAGTTTTGTTATTTATGCTTCAACTACACACAAACTGTTCAAGAACAGCCGGTCTCAGCTCTGGGTTTTGGCACCAATGTGCTGGGAGACAGACAGACGCCCCGGCACGCTGAGGCCTCCTGCGGTTCTGTTCTTTAGCAGCGCTAAGGTCCAGATGGTGTGAAACTTCACTGAGTGGATTAGCTCCAAATCCCCTGTATGAGCAATGGGAATAGTTTTCCTCTAAGCATTTCTCACGTAAACATGACTATTCGGGGAACCTTCGGCCCCCATAAATCTTCAAATACATAAAGCTGTACATGAAGCAAAACAAACTAGTGAACTAACTCCTAGGGTCTGTTGAGGCTTTTAACAACGTGTGGGCAAAGTAAGCAGAAATACACAGTTTAAGAATCTGTATATGGAGCAGACTGATGTTCAGACAGGTATTGGAAGATAGTTATATACAATAAAGCAAATAAAAATGTACTACCTTTCACTGACACTGGGGAAGACATTTATGTGTAAAGTTTAATAAAATGGGTCATTAAAGCATAATTATATACCGATAATCCTATTTAATAAATAGTACAATCATTCCCATTACAACACAGTGTAGAAAATAAACCCTTCTCCTTAATAACCAGGAAGAATATGTTTAGCCAAAGTTTTTATTCCTTAAACGTAAATTTGTATTTGCGAATATACAAATAATGTTTTTTGTCAGTTTAAAACAACATAAATAAAAAGATTGGAACTACGTTAAGCAGCACAAACATTTCCTTAGATACTGTACAGTTTTCAGTAGGGAGGTTTTTTTCTGTTTTTCCCCCACAAATTCATCCATACAAAACCCTACAGTCTTTAAATTCGAGTAAGCAAAGTGCAAACAGCCACTAAAATCCAAACCACATCTAAAATATATAAATATAAGTGAAACTACCAGTGTGTCTGCAGCGCTCCCCTAATGAACGTTACTGTAATAACTGAACCGAAACGCAACTTCATACAGTTCAAACCGGCGTAAAGCGCCGAAGTTAATAACAAATAACTTAACTTACATTGGAAAGTGCCCGAAATTCCGACCATTTCTCCTGGCGGGTGTGAAACCTCAGTGAAGTGTCCGTTATCGCACAAACAGCGGCTCTACGACCTACTCGCGAATACCAGCCCCACGCGTCTAAAGCGCGCGCGCTGCACAACTGACAGAAAAGAGGAATAAGAAGCGCCGAGGGGCGGGGCTAACACCGAAGAGACACGCGAGCTCGCGCTGCCTCATCACGTGCCCCAGCACGTGCGCAATCTCGCTCGCAATTGATAAACGCCCCATAAACACCTGCGTCTAATTAGCTACCTGAGCAGCCTAGAGGCACGGCGTCTGGTTTAGTCGTATAACTCGATGTAAATAAATATGTACGGCGTTAATTAGCTTAAAGCTTAGGCTTGGACAAACAGTATTTACATCCTTAAGCAGAAAGCAAGCCCAAAGTTAAATTCATCTACCTAGTCACTAACTTGATCGTAACACTACTATCGAGCTTGTATTACGTACTGTTCTAGCCATGATAATAAAATAGACAGGTAGATAAGCACACAAAAGTGGATGTTGAGGTCAATATCACATTGCTAAAATCAGAGGAGAAAGGTATAGTGTGGAGAAGTGTAAAACAACAATGGCAACAGAAGTGGGATAATGACTCAAAAGCAGGACATTTGCATTCGATACAGGAAAAAGTAGATGTGATAAGCAGTGAGAAAATCAGAAAGAGGAAATATTAATTAGCAGCCTAAGAATTATACAAAGCAACCCAAATAGCCCTCTATTTATAGTCGGTAAACACCCAACAGGACTCTGTGAGTCATGCCAGGAAAGTGAGCCTGTCGAGGATGTATTGCTCTCATGCAGGGAATATATACAGAATAGGCTAGATATAGTGACAGCACCAAGAGAGAGTAGAAAGCAATGTTAAGAGTCTTTGAAAACAGGTAGTCACTGATCAGAGAAGGAAGCATTTAATGGTGTTTTTGAGAAAGACTGAACTGAAAAGTCAGCTTTAAAGGACAGGGTAGCTGAGGAGAGTGACCTATAGATGGCCATGATGCAACCTACAGAACTCTAACTAGATGCTGAGTGGTAGTGAAATTGAAATGTGTCAAGAACAAAGAGTGTGTGAAAGTAACAGATAAAGCAGACAGAGGATTCAAGACACAGAACAAGTCAAGACAATATCAGGGAAGGATGCATAAGATGTTTTAAGGAAGCTTGGTCTGGAATGTCGGATTTAAGAAGCAACACAGTTGAGGCAGAATGAGCTTTACAGTTGTTAAACAACTAAGAAGAAGACGATGAAGAAGTCGCTATACACATATGTAGATAATGAATTTTTTTGTAACTTCATAATGCCTACAACAAAAATACAAAGACTAGATCATCTTTTCAGGATGTTATTTTTCTGAAAGTTGCTCTCTATAAGGATCGTCACAGCAGATAATCTGATTCACACATTTTGATTTTTGGCATAAAGTTTATGCTGGATAGCCTGCCTAACAGTTCTCTTTTTTTAGCCTGGGACTGGCACTAAGGGGTGCCCTGCAAAGCCAGTGGCTGGGTGGGGGCATTGGCTTGAATGAAACTCAGGGCCTTCTGCATGGCAGTGATAGGCCTACTGCTGAGCCACCAATGCCAGTATTTGCTGATCAGAATATGAGAAAAAAACATAAATATCTTACCTGTTCTTTCATTCATTAATATATTTATTTATTCCTTTGTTCATTTGTTCATTCATTCATATTCAGTAACTGTTTTCCCCTGGTAAAAGTGCTGGTTGATTTGGAGCCTAATCCAGGAACACTGGAGATGACACCACAGCCAAAGAAGATGCCATGCACCTGTTCTTTCACACTAAGTACAATTTAGAGTCAATCTAACTATTGACATGTGTTTTGGGAAACGTACAAATTATAATGTTATAATGTTAGCAAACTATTCAACTACATAGATTATTATTTGTAAGAAAAAGACGCAACCAAATACACAAGCAATCAATCTATCATTACGGTAGCTAGAAACCAGGGCTGCACAATTATTTCAAATAATTTTGTGATAATTTTGACACATATTACAATTGTGATTTAAACTGTGGCATATAACTATTAAATGCACCATTTTCAAACATATTTATCTAGTCTGACAGCAAATGAATAAACGATCTTATAAAGTTTATTAATATGTATTTAGAACCTCAAAAGTATTTCAACAAATAAACAAACTCTTAATTTTTTTTGAAAAAAATACATAAAGGCTGACTACGTATATATATTTCCTGTAATAAATTGCAGCCTTTTGCAATTAAATAATTGCACAGTTCAATTTTATTGCAAATTCAATTTTATGCAATTAATTGTGCAGCACTGCTAGAAACCTAGGTAAAGTTGGGAAACTTTATCAACATTTAAATTGGGTGCAAGTATAATACATTCCAGTTTTACTCGACCTCCAATATCATTGCCAAGTGATTATCCACTGACTCAAAAAGCGAAATGTGTGGATAAACCCAGAAATAAACACTGGAGTAGTCTTAGTAGTAAAATAGATGTTTTGAAATTTTAAATAAATATGATTTATATAAATATATACCCTAAATTATTTACAATTTTGGCACACATTATATTGTCATATATGAAAAAAAAATCATTTGGTATAAAATGATGTGTATATTGTGACAGTTTAGGTTTTATTTTTTGTGGTTCTCATAATATTTATTGTCCTATTCTCACTTGCTCTGGCTCACACATCACTCACTGTCAAATGCTGAGTATTAAACCTCACCTGGGAATAGGATGTACCACAGTAGCCCCAAGGGAAATCAAATGAGCAACACAAGGCTGTCAGGGAAGATGACACAAATGAAGGTGTCTGATATTCTGACAATATATGAGAATATTCTGTGCACCGCAGCTCTCCGATTCAAACTTCATCTCAGGAAGCCAATTTTATACTGTCCAAGTTTTAACCCAGCGCTTCTGTCAAAGAAAAATATCAAAAATTGAATTTAAAAACATAATAGGTAAATGTAAAAATATAACAATGACCTCGCATAGCTGAGTAACAAGCCAGGGAGGGGCTCTTCTTACAGCCATGTTCAAAAGTTAGAACCTCCTCTTTTAATTCTATGTGTTTTTGTGTAAAGGAAAATGAACCTCAGATAAACAACATATACATTTTTATATCTTTATACCTTTTAAACCTCAAGCCAGTTGTCAATCATTCCAGAAGTGGACATCCGGGCACATCCAGCCCAAGGTTAGACCATGCATTGTGCAGAGAAATATAAAAACTAAACGCTTCAAAGGTACAGTACGTCTCAGACCCTACAGGCCTCAATGAGTATGCTACATGTTACAGTTTGTTGGAAGCGTCGCCAGGAGAAAGCCCCTTCTGTTTAAAAAGAACACAGAAACATGACTGAGGTTTGCAAAATTGTATCTGAACAAACCACAGGAACAATCATATCAGGAACAATGTTCTGTGGACAAATGAGATCATAGTGGAGTTGTTTAGCCTTAATGCCCAGCATCATGTTTAGGGAAAAAAACAATCAGCAGAAACACATCATACCCACTGTATGTGGGAGGGGTACTGATTTAGGCTTATTTTACAGCCACAGGACCTAGGTACCTTGCAGATCACAAGCTCCTCTGTTTACCAAAGTATTCTAGAGGCAAATGTGAGGCCAACTGTTCTCGAGCTAAAGCTTGGTTGAAATTGGGTCATGCAACAGGACAATGATGCAAAATAAACCAGTTAATCTACATCAGAAAAATGAAACAATCAAGGTTTTTGCATGGCCTGTCCAGACCTCATCCCAATTGAAATGCTGTGGCGGGACCTTAAGAGAGCTGTGCATTAGCAAAAGCCCCAATTTTTTTTATGAACTGAAGCACTGTTGTAACAAAGAATGGGCCAAAATTCTTTCAAAATGATGTGAGAGACAAGTCATACAGAAAACGATGACTTCATGTTATTGCTGCTAAAGGTGTATCTACAAGCTTTTGAATTAAGGGGGTATTTGGTATTGTCTAATTGTCACATGTTTTTTTTTCTTCCTTCTGTTAAAGGAATAATAACACAGTGAAAAAAATTATATGTAGGTATATGCATAATGCTAAACCCTGTTACAATTAGTTTTTGTAATAAATTACACATTATAATAGAGGGAAAATCTAATTAGCTTCTTCAAGCCGCAGCCCCTTCAAATGAAAAAAAAAAAAGCAGAAAAAGAAGTATTTAAAAATATATATTTTTTGTTGATACACACACACTGAATGGGGAGAAGTGAATTCGTATGATGCCCTTTAAGGTATTGTGAGGCATCGTGACCTTGCACAGCTGGCAATAAAATCTATTAAATTCTTAGTTGATTGTGTTAGTCTGGAGCAGAACATGTGATAAAAATTAGGACAGGAAAAAGTGAATAAAAATGACAAAGAACAGAAAAATATCCTCAAGCTCCCTTTGAAACATATGTTATATGTTATACAAATACATGCTTACAATACGTTTCTGCAACCCCATCTTCCGCATGAACTCAGATCCTGTTGAGTTATACTTAAGTGTATCTAATAATTGGTTTTAAATGCTGGTCTGTCGTTAGAGCATCACCATTGTATAATCTGACCTGAAGAACATGTTATTGCACATTCTGTTGTCGAAAATCAGCCACAGTGTGACAAGCACTAATCTTACAAGACTTCTGTGATTACACAGTGCAAAATTGGCCTGACTCATGAAGACAGCATACTGCATATTTTTCACCAAGGCTCTCAGGGCACAGTAAATATTTCTGTTCTCGCAACAAAAACACTGACCTGGAAAATATGGTACATGATGTTTTCTCTTTTAAAAGCATGACTCTAATGTTTGCCTGCGAGCAAGTAGGAAGAAAGTGAATCAGGTACAGTAAAATACATATTAGCATCATTGTTGATTTTCAATAACGGCTTTATCCTGGTCAAAAGGTTAATGCTGATCTGTAGTTTCTAGAGAGGTGGAAAGAGATCCTGGATGGGATTCTAGGCCATTGCAATTCAGTTAATTTGGAATCAGATATTAAGCTTAAAGAATTTTGTGTATGCAAATTATGTCCCCCCCCCCCCCCATCTGCAACCAGTTTGCATCACCTTTGGATGAATCGATAGCGTTAACCAATTAACGGATAGACGATTGAAGATGTAGATATTATTTTCGCCCGAAAATGTATCCTTTAAATGAACCGTGTCTGCACGCTCCACAAGTGGCACTAAAACTGTCAGGATCAGTCTACTCTAGATTAGTTACATGGCTGGTCGGATGATGCTTTATGGCCAATGATGACAGCTGAACACTCATAGATTTTTCCCATCTCAAAACAGGATATATGGATGCTGAGACTTGTCTCTATCCCCACCCTCTGTCGATCCACCGCCTACGCAAACACATGCCACTTGTTTTTTTCCCTGTCCACCCTGCGAGCCGGCCACCTGCTCTAGAACATGCTGCACAGCTGCCAGCCTGCAACAACAAATGAACACGAGCGTGAACTAGGAAAAGAGGGAGAGAAAGCAAATGAGATGTCTTCCTCATGACTGCTGTCGCTTCAGTCTTTTTAGACGCACTAAAGATCCATCCACGAGTAGTGCAAAGCAAGACAATTTAATTCAGAGAATGATTCAGTTGCATACATACATAAATACTATGTACTCTACTGCTATTTCCCATATGACATTACCATTATTCTCTTTTGTCACAGATTCCTAGCATGAAATTGAGGCTTTGGTTATACAATATGTAGTGAATAATAGCTTAGCTAATGTTACCAGCAAGTGTTGGTATGATGTCATGAGCTAACCCAGTTTGCTAGGAAAATGCTAAGCTAATTATGTTTTGTCATAGAAAGCAGACGGATTCCCGTATTAGAATGTTCCATGATAATGGTATTATAATTATTATTATTAC
>JAAGKR010002375.1:0-11131 GCA_011419295.1 Clarias macrocephalus
CTCCCTGTGCTTGGTGGATTTCCCCTGCAAACTCTGGTTTTCTCCCACAGTCCAAAGACATGCAGATTAGGCTAACTGGCGTTCCCAAAATTGCCCATAGTGTATGAGTGTGTGTGTGTGTGTTAAATAGTATATAATTATAACTAGCTAAAAATATAATTAGCATAACAGCACTCCCTCTTATGTGATATTACTTAATTGAAGCATAAAAACCAACTTAAGGCATGTATCAGTAAGTTGCTACATAAACAATAACTTTTAAATTGTATCTTTAGGCACTTTAAAGCCTGTCACAGTAAAACATTTGCTGCATTTTTTAAATTTATTATGGAGAAATGAGGGCTTTATTTAATCTTCTTAATTTGATATGAAGTAATGAGGGGTGGTTTAAGACATTTATACAGTACTATTTAACAAAGAAAAACTCCTGTATTTATATGCACCTCAGTTTTGAATTAACTATCCCAGCTTACGGACCCTCTTACGGTTAATGCATGTTAAGCTTGATGCGTAAGAATGATTTAATAATTCATTGAAACTAACAGGAAGTGTGGCTCATGTCATGTGAAAGTTGCTATATAGACAGTTTTACTTCTGTCCCTGAAGCATTTACTTTTGAAAGTACAATTTATCAAACTCGGTAGACAAAAATGTCACATATAATTTTATTCTAGAAGTTATTTACAAAGCATATCTGCTCAACAGAATTGTTTCCACTGTCATAGCAACGAAAAGGGTTTCTTCTACAAGGGCTCTTATTACATCTCCTGCATGTGACCCATCTATCCCCATTTCTGTCTCCAGCTCTGCTTTTTTAAACCAGTTTGAGCCTATCTCTCTTTCCTTTATGTTAAACATTATTAATATTATGAAGACTGCAGGATCTCCTGCTGATCCCATTCCTCCACATCTTTTCAAAGAGTTGGCTCCCATTCTAGGTCCTATAGTTTTAATTATTATAAATAGCAGCTTGGGATCTGGGGTGGTAGTCAGAAATTTTAAACATGTAGTCTGTGTTTTCTAATTACAGACCAATCTCCAAGCTACCATTTTTGTCTAAGATTCTGGAGAAAGTATACACAAATAATATGTTATCTTAGTTCGAATCCTTGAGGTCTTTCAGTCTGGTTTCAAGGCTCTTCACAGTACTGAAATAGCTCTGTTAAGGGTCTTAAATGACATCTATCGTATTACAGATTCTGGTGATTCTGTGATTCTTCTGCTGCTTGATTAAACAGCTGCCTTTGATACAGTTGACCATGACATCCTTCTGTCCTTGGACCCCTTCTTTTCTCGTATTTGTTGCCGCTCGGCTTTATCTTGAGAAAACATGGCATCTCCTTTCATGGCCTTTTCACTGTTTCATGCAAATGACAGTCAAATTTATCTCCCGTTAAAACAGAAGGAAGGTTACTCTGTCAAGGCTCTGTTAACATGTCTAGATGACATAAAGGCATGGTTATCCCCCAATTTTTTACATTTTAATAATAAAAAGACAGAGGTTCTGGTATTTGATCCTGGTGCCAGGGGTAGAGTTCCACTCTGGATTTAAGAGCCTTGGAGCAGTATGTTAAACCTACAGTGTCGAATTTAGGTGTTATTTTTGACCAAGGCCTTAAATTTGATAAACAGATCAGTGCTGTGGTTCGGTCCAGTTTCTTTCACTTAAGGCAGTTGGCAAAGCTTAAACCTGTTTTGTCCTTTAGGCTTTTCGAAATAGCCATCCATGCCTTCATCACCACTCGCATTGATTACTGCAATGCTTTGTATTTTGGGGTTTCTCAGGCAGCATTACATTGGCTACAGCTGATCCAAAATTCTGCTGCTCGACTATTAACATCTACGCGTAAAAGAGAACATATCTCTCCAGTTTTGGCTTCTCTTCACTGGCTCCCAGTACAGTACAGTAGTATTTAATTTTTAAATTCTTTTGGTCACTTTTAAATGTTTACATGGCCTTGCCCCGCCCTACCTCTCGGATCTGCTTAAGCCATATGCTCCATCCCGGGCTCTCAGATCATCAGATAAACTTTTGCTGACGGTACCCAAGGCTAAATGCAAGCTCAGGGGTGATCAGGCATTCTCTGTGATGGCACCCAAACTGTGGAACGACCTACCCTTGACCTTTCGTGAGGCCACATCACTGAGGGTGTTTAAGTCCCACCTCAAAGCTCACATGTTTTCTCTGGTATTTGAACCAACATGAGATGTTGATTTTACACGTTGTGTGATTAGATATGTGTGTGATGTGCTTTTAATTATGTTCCTTTTTAATATTACTATTATTTTTATAATTTAATTTTATTTCATTTTTTTATTTATTATATTAATATATTATTTTATTATTTATGTGAAGCACTTTGGGGCATTCTTGTAGTTAAAGTGCTATACAAATAAAGATGAGTTGAGTTGAGAGAGTTGAGTAAGGATTAAGGAAATACATACACACACATGTGTCTGAGCAAAATGCACAATAGCACAAATCCATAAAAAATAACAATACACACAGTTCTGTCCAATCGCAGTTAAAAAAACAACACCACAATATAATATAATATAATACAATATAATATAATACAAATAGACACGGGTGCATAATGCAAAATCAACTTTGCTTTTGTACTTAAATATTCCAATGTGGTATTAACAGATTTTAAATGTTAATAGTTATTGTATAAAACACACTGACAACTGCACAAGAACTGATGGACAGAAAAATGAGAAAACGATAGTCAGATCATTTCATTCAAGCCATAGTTTGAAAATTATTTGCCCATTAGTGATCATTATGACAAATGATGTACAGTAGTTTCATTTAAGCCAGAAATGAACTGAAAAACAAACATAAACAAACAAATATGAGACATATGGTACTGTGCAATAGCCTCAGGTACCCTAATTATTATTTATATGTAATTAATTATTATTATTATTATTTCAAAGGGAAAGTACCTATGGTGACTGTAAAATTGGTAACTATTTGTACACAATTTAAAAGCCCCATTGTATTGCGCTGAAGTATTCAGAATTGTGTAATAAAATGTATGGTTTCAGTCACAGGAATCATTTCATATTTTATTCCAAAAGATGATCTTATAAGATGGCCTTATAAGAATCCTGAGTTTGTAACCTAGTCGTAAGTTTGTGGCCAGGTCGATGGTCTTGTCCAAGATTTTCTCTCAACACAGCATGAAATCCACTTTTCACAGAAGCACCTTAGGAGTTCCTTCGGAACAAACTAACAACAGCGTACGATGTTCAGGGTTCATTTAGATTTAGAAGACATTTCCAGAAGCCCATACTTTCTACGGTGGCTGTAAGAACACATTAAGTTGTTCACGGATCAAATGACACCCACCCACATTCTGTGCATCAGCCAATCTTCTAGCCCCAGTGAGGGTAGATAGCTGCCACTTTATATACCATGACAAAATCTGCCGACAGACAGGAGATGTTTCTACCAACTACTTGAGAGTGCCGTAAGTTCCACATATGGAGCAACTTAGCAAACTATGTCTTATTGTAACATCACTACTCTGTTATACCTCAGTGTAAAGTCATATTTTTTCTGCACAAATATTGAAAATTTACTCATCAGGCTTAAAACTGAGGACATGTACAGTAATTATTTCACAAAGAATTTATTATTATTTTTTTCAATTGACTTTGTCTTACTGATTTAGCTCAATGGTTGTATCTTCCTGAACAATGATAAGACTTCTGCTTTAAGGTACTTCCTTCATCCTGATTTCCTGATAAATAATTATCCATTTTAATTCCACAGATGTTTCAGTGATATAAAGGAACACCTGTTTGATTTGCAAACAATGTGTAGTATAGGGAATAGCACATTGTGTATATGAACATTGATGTTCTCTAAAGCAAAATCAGTGCAACCACATGCTTTTGAAAGCTGTGTTTAGGGGAAAACTGCAGTAGTCTATAGTGTATAATAATACATGTTTAACTATATTAACTCAAGGCACAAAAGCATTCCTGGACAAGTCATCACACATCAGTGGTACAATACATCTGCAATTAATGCTGAAGACAGGTTTGTTAACATTCAAGCATGGCAGGGGACATCTCTAATACCCAGTTCACCTTCTCAGTCTATCCAGCAATCCAAGGCATCATTGCAGGATAGCTACAATGACCCATGATGACACAACTGGTGGTTGTTGTAGAGGGAAGTTACTGTACATTGCTGACACATCACACATCCATTAACACACTACAGGCAATTGTGTAATGCATTTAAACTGTGAGTCCCCATCTCCCATAAGCTTTCAGAAATGTTTGAGACAGTTCAACACTTGTTTATTCTCGTGAGTCACAGCATGAAAGCGTTTTGCTTTCTATCTGCAGAGTTGATCATATCAGGTGACATGAGACATGAGATACACATCTACTCCATGCAGTCTTTCCAGTTGTGGCCTGCACAGTTACATACTTGGTCCTCTTCTGTTCTCCCTCCGTATCCGATCTCTTGATGAGCTTATTATCCTCCCATGAGTTCTGATAAAAACTTATGTCAACTCCTCCTCTCCTTCGCCTTATGTTTCTACTCAGATCTCAGCAAGTCTGGCTGACATATCACGGATGGCAACTCATCAGCTGAAACATAATTTAAAAAACAAACCCAGGGGATTTATGTGTTTGACTTATATGTTGGTTAATTATAAATATACTGAGAAAGGTTCCAACAAACATTAACTCAATTTTAAGCTATTTATGCACAAATACAGCTCCCCCCCCCCCCATTTACGTCTATACTGTAGCTCACATGCACTGTATTTCACATTACATCAGCCCTAGATAAATTTTAATGAATAATCTCATCTTATTTCCCCCTCCATATCTTCAGAATGGAAACCTTTTCTTGTAGTTACTTATTTTTGAGAACAACAAAATATTTACAGTAAAATCACTAAACATGTTTAGGAACGCTTGGAACACCTTAGAACCCTGTTGAATTAAATTTCTGCATTTACAACTTCTAAAACGTGGTTTGCCTTTCTACAATTCACATTACATACAAAAACATTTCTGCAGACCTCACAGGAATTTGTCTTAAATTCATGTCTTCATTAAAACAGTGATTAATGTTTAACGGTCCAGGAGGCACAGAAACTCCTATGCAAATTGTATTTATTAACTGGTAAATCCCCAGTAGTTAATAAGTAAACCTTTTAGCAAATATTTTTTGTAGCTGCCGATCATCGTTTTGGGAAAATACCTTTTTTTTTTCTTCTTTTAAAAAAAAAAAAAAGAGCCTCCTTTGGATTATACTGTAAGTGAATTCATAAACATACATAATTAAAAGCAATTAAACATTTATAGCTGTAATAAGATGATAGCATGTTATTTTATGAAATAGAGTCACACTGCTCCCTATGGTTACAGCTAAAACTCTTTCACAGCTCCATCGGCCACATGGCTGGCCGACTGGCTCCTGTATAGAAGGTCACGAGGAGCCCGGAGCCTATTCCAGGAGACTTGTGGCATGAGGTGGGGAACACCCCGGACGAGGTGCCAAACCATCACCAACTGCTTTCACTTTCTTTAAATAAAAGGTCACTTCTTGCACACTTTTAAAGCACATTGCACTGTCAGAATAGGTACCAAGCTACACTGTAAACCCGATTAAGTTGGCAAAACTCAAAATATTCGAGGTAATCAGTTAAAAAGTTTGATGTAAGTAATGATTTTTTCAGAAAACAGAACTATCAATTCAATAACAAAAAAAATAAAATAAATTTGAGTTTGTTGAACTTGTTGAAAATCAAATAAATTGTTACAGACAATCCGGCCCGGGACTCAAACAGAGGCCTTTTGCATGGCAGGTGAAACACTTACGTACTCAAGTACTTACGATTACTTAAAACATCAAACTTGTCAATGTCATTTCTACAAACCAAAAAGTTCTGAATACTCAAAAAGGTCTATTAATCTGACCTAATTGCAATTATTTAAGTTAATAGTACTCAATGTGTTTAATTACTTTGAGAATTAGGGTTTACAGTGTGAACAATTTTTGAGAAGCTAAGAGACCTTACCTAAATTAATTATATCATAAAACATTAAGTAGGTAAACCTGTTTTCAAACAGTGTACAACATCCTAAATTAATCTCACAAGAGATTTTCCTAAATGTATATATATTTTGAAGCCTGAAACCTGAATTTTTGTAATATAAAGGATTGAAATCAAAATACTGTTCTCTTGAAATGGCTTCTGTTGTGTCTTGTTGATGCATCCAATTTTGATTGATAATTGTGTGGGTGTGTATGTGAAAGAGAGAGAGAGAGAGAGAGAGAGAGAGAGAGAGAGAGAGAGAGAGAAATCTTGTTCAGTCTTGTGCATATGTTGTTGACCTCAAATGTGAATAAATCTTAGACCATCATTTTTTTCTTCTCTTAAAACTTCTAATTCAATAATTACAGCCAAACCTGCAAATGTCATATTACCTGGTTCAAGGCCAACAATAATAAACAGGACCTTATTTCCAAGTTACAGCATGAAGAATAAAGCTACATGGGTAAGTCATGAAGTTAATTAATCTATTTATACCAGAAAGTCCCTATTTGCATTTCCACAGAACTGCAATAATCATGCAGAATTACAGATCACTAGATGAAAAAATAAAACCGTAAAACGTAAGGCAGCTATTTTATTTATTACTCTGCTATACAGACATATTTGATTTTGTTAAGGAGTTTTGAACAATTTGATAAGAACAGTTTGATAAGATGATACTGTACACCAACTCAGGAGCAAAAATACAACCTGGGTTACATCAGGTGAAACAGAGAGAACATTTCTAATGGCAAACCTCATCCCTCACATAATGTACATACTGTACCTTGTAAAATCTTCTCTGGGTGCTTTAATGGAAATGTGAGACTGTGAACAGAACGTCTTCTGTGATTTTTTTTTTTTTTGCATCCAAAGACTATGGATTGCCAGAATTCTAGCCAGGATAATGTGATAATTAATAAAATTAAAAATATATTTTAAGGAGCTTTTTTGTGTTTTTTTTTTTGTGCATAGATTAGTGAATTCACACACAAAATAATTGCACTGGTCCACTAGTAACAACTTTTATCATGAACCATCCAATCTACTTGATTATTTGGAAATTCCTCTGACTGGGCTCATGACCTCACGATGCTGGGTACACCCTGGACAGGATGCCAATCCAATGAATGACACACATATACACACTCATTTACACACTACGGCCAATGCCAATTGGCCTAATCTGCATGTCTTTGGAAGGTGCGAGGAAACCGGAGCACCCGAAGGAAACCCCCTTTTCCCAAACACAGGGAAACATGCAAATATATGTATGTTTCATGCACACAGAGACAGGAATCGAGCCTGCAGGTGCAAGGCGACAGTGCTAACCATTACACTAATAAAGGTTGGACAACCTTTAGCCTTGATTAAAACTCTCCTTTGCCATTGTATTGTTTTTAAAACTTTATGCAATATAACAGCATTTATTCCTATCTGTAGCTGCAGTAACTTTTGCCTGAGATCTTGTACTGATCACTGAAGAGTAAAACCACTCTGTAAGGCTGTTGATCCACCTTTTGATTTGGGGGCTGGTACTTGCAGTCAGGTGCATGAGGCACTAAAGAAGTCAGATGTCCAACACTGTTGATGACAGACAATTTCATTTCAAACTTTATGTTTTAATTATATTGCTGCTGTCAAACACACACCTACCTTTTTATATTTTATACCTCACAGTACACAATTATTTTGTACATTCTGTAAACCGTGTGTAATTTATATATTTTTATATAATTCTATTGTAATTCTATTTCATTTAGTATTTTTTTGTAAATTCGTATATTCTAGCCTAAACGTTTAATATATTTTCTATATTTAAGTATATATTTAATTAGAAATTATATCATTAGTTTAATTATATGCTAGTTCAATTTGTTTTTGTATCTGTTCATTGTAGTGAAATGATTTTAGGACACTATTTTAGGTCACTTACAGTCGTGGCCAAAAATTTTGAAAATTACATAAATATTGGAAATTGGAAAAGTTGCTGCTTAAGTTTTTATAATAGTAATTTTCATATACTCCAGAATGTTATGAAGAGTGATCAGATGAATTGCATAGTCCTTCTTTGCCATGAAAATTAATTAATCCCGAAAAAAAACTTTCTACTGCATTTCATTGCTGTCAATAAAGGACCTGCTGAGATCATTTCAGTAATCGTCTTGTTAACTCGGGTGAGAATCTTGACAAGCACAAGGCTGGAGATCATTATGTCAGGCTGATTGGATTTAGAATGGCAGACTTGACATGTTAAAAGGAGGGTGATGCCTGAAATCATTGTTCTTTCATTGTTAACCATGGTGACCTGCAAAGAAACTATGTTGCATAAAAATGGCTTCACAGGCAAGAATATTGTGGGCACTAACATTGCACCTAAATGAACAATTTATAGGATCATCAAGAACTTCAAGGAAAGAGGTTCAATTCTTGTTAAGAAGGCTTCAGAGCGTCCAAGAAAGTCCAGCAAACACCAGGATCGTCTCCTAAAGAGGATTCAGCTGCGGGATTGGAGGGCCACCAGTGCAGAGCTGCTCAGGAATGGCAGCAGGCAGGTGTGAGCGCATCTGCACGCACAGTGAGGCCAAGACTTTTGGAAGATGGCCTGGTGTCAAGAAAGGCAGCAAAGAAGCCACTTCTCTCCAAAAAAAACATCAGGGACAGATTGATCTTCTGCAAAAAGTATGGCGAATGGACTGCTGAGGACTGGGGCAAACTCATATTCTCGGATGAAGCCTCTTTCCGATTGTTTGGGGCATCTGGGAAAAAAAGCTGCTATCAGTCAGGATTTGGCCCAGAAGTTGATTGAGAGCAGCCCAGTCGAATTGCAGAGGTCCTGAAAAAGAAGGGCCAACACTGCAAATACTGACTCTTTGCATAAATGTCATGTAATTGTTGATAAAAGCCTTTGAAACATAGGAAGTGCTTGTAATTATATTTCAGTACATCACAGAAACAACTGAAACAAAGATCTAAAAGCAGTTTAGCAGCAAACTGTTTGAAAATTTATATTTGTGTCATTTTCAAAACTTTTGGACACGACAGACAAGCATTTCACTGCATATCATATTGTGTATGTGTATGGATGTGTATGTGACAAATAAAATTTGAATACAAGTTTTGAAAAAGTCTAGATTTTTGTTATTATTTGGCTGCCAATTTTATCACACTTATCTTAACGTTGCTTTATCAACAAATGAACTTGAACTGGTACCAAAGTCGTGTTTTTTGTTACCTTTATCAAAATCCTCTTATCTCTTTAGCCTTAACCTTAGTAAATGTATTAGAATACCCAGAGTCTAAGTTTCTATATTTAAAAAAAAAAAAAAAATAATAAAAAATTTCATGAAGTATTTTCTATTTGCCAGTTTGGTCTAGGAAGAGACACAACTTCATTAGTGCAGTTTAAAAGCCGTCTAATTCTCTTTGCAACTGACTTTGAAGTTTGACCTCTCCAAAGCCTTTGACACTGTAAACATCATAAAGTGTTATCAATAGTTTATTGGATATTGACCTATGATGTAAAGTTGATTTGTTTCCAAATTACTGTACATCTCCGACATAATTGTAATAGACAGCAGTATGCAGTTATAGTGCCTCAAGGTTTAGTGCTTTGTTTTACCAATCAACTTGGCCTAAATGTGCTATACACAAGGGTCATCTTTATGCTGATTAAACTGTTACAGTATCTACCGTGCTGCTCCAACAGAGACACATTATTCCATGGGGCACTGAGACTCACCTCTTCACTGAACTGTTGGCCCTCTTTGAACTCTCGAAGACGTTTATAGTTAATTACATTATTGTAATAATTTTATCATCCCCCCCCCCACCTCATACTGCTGTACAAAACTGGTCCAAGGTATGTAAATCAATGAAAAACAAACAAACAAACAAACAAACAAACAAAAACATTATACCCATTTTAGCAAATACACGTTTTATGCAGTTTATATTACATTTCATATCAAATTTAATTAAATGATCATGAATGTAATAAACTGCACAAAACTTGTACAAAATAAAGAATAACAAAGGAAATGAAAACATAATTGTGAAGCAAAAAAATAAAATAAAATGGTTTTAGTGGTGAGGCCTCTCGTACAATGTGTTATACATGGAAATTTACATACTGTACTATACATGCGCAATGAGCAAAAAAATTACATAAAATGCAGTAAAGTGTTGGCCTACCAGTGTTTTTATACTATAGTTAAAATGTACTATATCCTCAATTTCATTAGTTAACAAAACTAACCTGTTCATTAATGTTCTGGCCTCACTTCAAAATCTCACACAATCTTGAGTACATCATGCCTATTTTACAGGTTTGATCATTATGTTCTGTTGGGGTCCCAGAGACCTCGGAGCCTCTTTACCAGTTTAAAAACTTACTGAACATAGTTTTATCAGCTTGTCCTTTATGACTTTTCCTGCCATTAAAAATTTATTTTTTAACTGATACTGCACTCCAGACTCCCCCCAAATTTTATATTTAATGTTTATTATTAAAACTAGTAGAAAAGTCAAACCTTCACTACTACTCAAAGCACAATTATAAAACAGTAAGCTCTGATTGAGTAATCTGATTGGTCAAGAGGCTTTCCACGAGTGGGGATACTGGAAAAGACGGCAACACCACTGGGACGCTTAACTATACTGTATGCATCACTTTACACACAGCTATTAATTACTACTATTACTAATAATAATTAATATTAATTATCACTTATTAATTAATTGACCCATCAGCATGGGTGAAAGTAGGTTGGTATGCTTTGCAGTACTAAGGAGAGAGCAGCTGCCTGCCAAAACCCACATTTAAAACCAGGCAAAGAAGCAAGAAAGCATATCTGATAAATGTTGCATCATTTTAAACAACACATTGTCTATTTTATAATGGCTTCTAAGTCATTCCACATTGTGTTATTTTATTTACGAATTTCAAAGCTAGCTAGCCTCTAACACAAGGCTGAATCTCAAATCCCTATGTAATCCCTAATGAAGGGCACTACTTGGTGCATCAAACTACTGATAGTACAGCCTACATAGCG